>CAUYON010021388.1:0-10473 GCA_963573935.1 Arctocebus calabarensis
GGGACTACAGGCGCCCGCCACAACGCCCGGCCATTTTTTGGTTGCAGCCGTCATTGTTGTTTGGCGGGCCCGGGGGCTGGATTCGAACCCGCCAGCTCAGGTGTACGTGGCTGGCGCCTTAGCTCATTGAGCCACAGGCGCCGAGCCCCCAGTACCATTTATTAAACAGAGATTCTTTTCCTTAGTGTATGTTTGTGTCTGCTTTTTCAAAGATGAGATGAGAATATGAGGATGGTTTCATCTCTGGGTTCTCTGTTCTGATCCACAAGTCTATGTCTCTGTTTTTGTGCTAATGCTTTGCTACTTTGGTTGCTAGAGCATGGTAGAATAGCTGAAATCTGATAAAGTTCTTCTGATATGTTTTAATTACATAAGGTTGTATTGGCTATTCAGGGTATTTTCTGTTTCCATACAAAGTGTAGAATTAGTTTTTTTTCTAGATCTGCAAAAAATGATGTTGGTATTTTATTGGGGATTATGTTGAATCTATAGATCATTTTGGGTAGCATAGCCATTTTAACAATGTTGATTCTGCTGATCTGTGAGCAGCAGAAACATATGTTTTTCCATCTGTTTATATCCTCTGTGATGTCTTTCTTCAGTGTTTCATTGTTCTCTATATAGGGGTCTTCCATCCCCTTAGTTAAACATATGCCAAGATATTTTATTTTCTTAGTTGCTACTGTGAAAGGTATTACATCTTTAATTTGATTCTCAGCTGGACTGTTTTTGGTGTATATGAAAACTATTGATTTGCATACATTGACATTGTAACCTGAGACTGCTGAATTTATGTATCAATTCCAGAGTCTCTTGGTTGAATCTTTGAAACTTTCTATATTTAATATCATATTGTCAGCAAAAAGGGTGATAGTTTGACATCTTCTTGCCCCATTTGGATACCTTTGATTTCCTTCTATTGCCTGATTGCTCTTGTTAGGACTCTCATTACTATGTTGAATGAGGAAAACTTGAAAGCATTCCTGCTTAGAACTGGAACCAGACTAGGTTGCTCTCTTTCAATACTTCTGTTTTACAAAGTGCTGAGTCAGGCATTTCTTTACCTATATTTTCTCCCAGCCCATAGTTGGACTGTCTTTTCATCATCTCCAGAGCTCCCTGAACCAAAATTCTTTTGTTGTATATTATATTATACAACATATGTATTATAGTTTTTTTCTTATTTTTAAATAATTTCAAACTTTTAGAACTTTTACAAATGTAATTTGGAAAACTTCCACATAGCCTTTCATCAGATACACCAATTTTACTCATTTTTGCTACATTTTTAAAATGTATGTTCATATACATAAGCATACATATCTGGGCACAGTGGCTCATGCCTGTAGTCCTAGCACTCTGGGAGGCTGAGGTAGGTGGATTTCCTGAGCTCGGGAGTTCAAGAGAAGCCTGAGGTAGAGTGGAACCCTATCTCTAAAAAAATAGCTAGGCATTGTGGCCGCACCTGTAGGCCTGGCTTCTAGGGAGACTGAGGCATGACTTTCAGGTTGCTGTGAGCTGTGACACCATGAATGAAACTGTTAAACACCATTATGAAACTCTGTTAAATCAACAACAACAACAACAAACCACCCAACCAAACAAAAGTTGTTCTAAAATTGTGTTATAGTTTTTAATTTAATTTAACTTAATTTTACTCTAATATTAGGTGCAGTTGAGGATCGTGAACACATGTTGAATTTAGTTGTCATGTCTCTTTGATCTCTTGAAATGATTTTTAATTTTGTATTTTTGGTCTTCTTTATTAAACTTATGTACGTTAGGAAGGGGAATATTTTATATTTGCTGTTGTAATTTTCCCATAACCTAGAATGGTGAATGGTACATAGAATGTACAAAATATATCTTTCATTATGAATAAATAAATTAATAAATGAATTAGGAAGATTGGATCAAGAATTATATGAAAAGATTTGACATATGACCACTAAAACAACAACCACAACCACTGAAGCCACAAAAGTAAAACCCACTTTTCAATGTTACAACATAAATAGTGAAACCTATTTTTTGTACTACAGAGGACATTTGGGATTCTATGGGAAGCCATCTGAGGATATCTGTGAATATTCTCAGCTTTTTGTTTCTCTGTTTCACACATAAGATACAGATGGGATGGTGAATAGAGAGCAGCACAGGGACAGGCTAAGTTGAGGACAGTTAATGGACCAACTGGATAACCCATGTCCACCCACAGCACAAGACCTATTTGTTTTTCCTCTCATGAGTTTTTGGAGTAGCTTTTGAAAAGCCAGTTTCAAGGGATAAAACTAAGGATGATGTAAGTCAATTTTCTTAAGGTTAATTATGGAAAATAATGTAAAATTTATGAGGACATCCCAAAGTGAGTTGTGGGAATAGGTGGAAGGAGATCTATGAACCCAGGAAGAGTATATGTATGCACTGAAATTTGAGCTAGGATTAAGGAAGGATAGAGAACATCTAATGAAGATAACAATTCAAGCTACAATCAGTAAAAGTGAGGAACAGAAGCAAGGTGGGTCATCTATTAAATATGATTAAGAGTCTCCATGATTCATTGTAGGGTTTTGATTTTCTTGGATGAGAATAGAACTCTAACTAAAGAGTTTTGCTATTGATTTGATAAGCAATGGGGAGTTACTGATGGTTTCTAAATAGGAGTCTATTTGATCAGCTTTTTACTTCAAACAGAGTTAGATCTATCCTCTAGGAAGACAATTACCCATTTGTATTTCATAAGTAGTAAAACACAACTAAAATGGTTTATTAAACCTTAGGGCATATGAACATTCTGCAGTTCTTATATATGGCTGTAATATCCATCTTATGGGTATTTCACAGCTCTTAGAATTTTAGAAGAGAATGATTTAGTGTTTTATTTTTAATGATAAAATGGTTAAGATCTGTAGGATTTTCACATCCAGAGATGAATATCTGCCAAACCACTGAAAAAGAAAGGGGGAGAGTACATCGTTGTTCCTATAGTTACAAAAAGGTGCTCCCGCACCCTCTGCTAGCTAAAAAACAAAACACCAAAAACAAAAAGGGGAGATTAATGTATCTTTTGTCAGCAATAACTTAGGAGAAGAAAAAGCAATAAATAGACTGGGAACTGCACATTTTAATGACTAGCTCGTTCTTTCTGAGATCTATACAAGGAAAAAAAATGTATGTGTTTCAAAAACAATGCTATTGACACTGAATATTACTTTTTTCATGCCAAAATGAGCCTGTGGAAAGTACCCCAATAACTCTGTGAAGAAGCCACATAGACCTATGGCATCTCCTCCCCTCTGGGTCCCCTTCTTTGCTCCTAAAGCAGGCATAGAGGTAGCTTCATTAGGAGCTTCATTCTTATAACAGAGTTGTCCTCAACATGGGATGTGGTTCTTTAGGTCAGAAGTTTCCCTGTAACTATCACACAAACTTATTTATTCCTTGGAGTGGGGAAGTGCTAGGTGTCAACCAGCTTTTTCCATGAGATATGATGATTCTGTTTATTCTCCCACAGAATTTTATCACAGTCCAATTGATACAGAAAAGGTCTGTTCATCTAGTTGTGAGTAAAGGTATAAGCTTGCATGAAGCTTTTCAGACAAAAGCTCTTGTTATGTTTGCAGGAGTTTCTGTGGCTAATTCAGATCTTGACAGGGCAAAATTGCACATGCCATCATGTTCCTCCTCTCCACCAGCTTTTATTGCTCTGACTATAGACACGTATACATGGTGTGGCAGGTCTATCTCATTCGAACTTGTAGGAGAATTGCAGACCAGTATTTTCAACTGCGATCTGCCATATGTATGTCATTTTCTCTTATTTATTTTCCTCTTATGCTTCTGTGTCACTTTGTTCATAATACCATAAAGCAGAAGTCCCCAACCTTTTTGGCACCAGGGATTGGTTTCATGGAAGAGAAGTTTTCCACCAATTGACAGCAGAGAAGATAATTTTGAGATAAGTCAAGCGAATTACAATTATTATGTACTTTATTTCTATTAATATTACACTGTAATAAAGTATATTGAAATAATTGTACAAATCTCCATAATGAAGAAGTCAGTGAAAGCTTGCTCACTGGTCCACTGCTCACTGCTCATCTGCTGTGGGGGGCTGGGAGATTGGGACACCGCATTCATAGAGGACTGAATGTATCACTCCCTAATAATCCAATTAAGTAATTTTTTTCTCCATTCGATGGGCACTTAGTCACCTCTATGAGAATGAATTCTCCACTATAGTAGCCACTGGGCACACATGTCTATTTAAATTTGAATTTAAATAATACAATTAAGTAAAATTAGATGTTCCTCCATCACCCTAGCCACATTCACATGCTCAACAGTCACTTGTGGCTAGTGGCTACCACATTGGGCAGAACTGAAATAGAATGTTACCATTTGCATAGAAATTTCAGTTGGATAATTCTGATCTAGACTCTTGTCATTCAAAGAGTGGCCCTTAGACCAGCAACACTGGTACCTCTTAGAAATTCAGACCCTTGGGTGACACCTGGCATCTAATCTGCTTTTGATGGTACTACATGCTGATTTGTATGCACATTGAAGTATGTAAAGCACTGATGTAGCTCATAATTGTTGTATAAAATAAATGTTTAATGTATAAACAAATGAATGAAAACATCCTCTTTCATTTTACATACAGGAAAAAAAATGCCCTCAGAGTCAGGTAGTTCAGTTTTATATCAGAGTCACAGATTTCTGCCTGACATTCTTTTCTCTTTCAACACCACTGTATATTTTAGGGGAAATAAATGAAGGATAAGGCTATGTAAAATATGTAGTTGATATATGGCCAAGTGAATTACATTTTTCAGCCACTGTTTCAGGGTGCCTTATTCATCAAAGTATATTAGCATGTCTCTATAATCTCTGTCTTCCATTTCTTAACTATTGACTCTAGAGGTGACAGCTACAGCAATGTTTTTTGATGCCTCAAAAGAAACACTGGATGATTTATCCAGAAATATTAGTGGGAAGTTAGTCATGGGGAATTTAAATTTGATTGAATGGAGATCTGCAGAAGATATCAATTCTCTCTCTTCTGGCAACTTGAAGGAAAGTAGACATGTTAGGGAAAGTTTTTCTTTCATTGAAAATATTATAAACATTAATCTTTTAATGCTTTGTTGTATAACTCCCTCACTAAGTTGAAGCACCTGTCTTGATATAAAGATTTTTAGGGTGAAGATTCTTGATACATTTCTGTCCTGATATTGTCATTTTGGCTAATGGAATATTGTAACCACTTTCTGAAAAAAAAAAAAAAAGATTTTTGTTTTCATATTACTTGATTCATCGTTTTTCACTTGATGAGTACATTGGGTTTGTTTGTGCCATCATTGAATTTTTATGGGGATAGATTGTTTCCTATATTCCAAGGAAAGTCCTCCACATAGTGTATTTTGGATGCAGGTAAATATGTATATGTGCATGAATGTGGGGGTGGGGTGGGGGGTGTGATTTCTATCCTGCCCTAGGGACACATTTTTCCGGACATTATTCTTTTTTCAGTTTGAGACAGAGAGTTGGGAAACTACCTACAGTGATGCTAAGATTTTAGAGTGTGTGTATGTGGTGGGAAGGGGGACATAAACCAGAGTACTTTCCTGCAAGAAGCAAGCAAAGAACACAGATGCTTGTCATAATGAGCTTTATTAAATAGCATTCATTTCGGATGGTTTGAGTCCCAGTTCTAATGCTCACTAGCTGTGTGACCTTAGGCATGTTATTTAAACTCTTTCAGCCTCTATTCCTCACATGTAAAATAATGATAATAGTAGTCTTTTTTTAATAGATTGCTGTGAGGAGGAAATTATTTAATATAAATTAGATGTTTTGAGCCTGGCAGATATGTTTTGCTGTATGTTACTTAGGTGACACTAACTCTGAGTGCAGAGCTCACAAGCTAA
Source organism: Arctocebus calabarensis (assembly GCA_963573935.1). Taxonomy (NCBI): domain Eukaryota; kingdom Metazoa; phylum Chordata; class Mammalia; order Primates; family Lorisidae; genus Arctocebus; species Arctocebus calabarensis. Next base: position 5,934 of record CAUYON010021388.1, read on the forward strand.
CAGAGTTTGTTGGGTCTAAGCATTTATATAACCTAGAAGAGATTCTTTAACTTGGTACCTTTTAAATATGTCCAAAAAAGCTATAAAGCAAGAATAACCCTGTGTTTTATGAAAAATGTACCTAGTGCTCATGATAGTTTGATAGGTAAGAGATATCAAAAACTATCATGATACACAAAAGACTATCTGCATATGCAAAAGACTAAGTTTTCATTCCATTTCCTCTATATTTGGGGAATTGAGCATAACCTATAACTATTTTGATGAAAAGAACTCTCAATTATTGATTTGTCTTGATCTGTTTCTTTTTTCTTAGATATTATTTGTCTTTACTTAAGTTTTTGCCTAAATTCTAAGTTCCTATCTGCACACCCAAGAAGTGGCTATAAAGTAGGCTAACAAAGATTATTCTCACAAGTCTCAACTTCCTTTCTGTTCCAGAATGAGAAATCAATATGACCAACTATAAAACCATTCAAACCTGGATCCATCATAGCCTTGTTTTAAAATCTACTGTACCTGGTTGCCTCCCCCACACCCAAGAAATTGGAAGAGAATATAAACACCTTTTGACAGGAACAAACTCTTCTTGCCTAGGAAAACATTTTTCTTCCACATTTGGCCAAGTCATGGCACTGCTGTGTGATTCCATTAAATGTCCCCTTTCAAAAGAAACTGGGACACTTGCATTTCATGATCTTTATGCCCAGTGTTAGGGTGGTTACAGATTATTCCAATCATAAGGGAATATGTCAGACAAGGTATTGAGTTATTATCTACAGGTTGAATGGATAACTTGTGAGCTGAATTTATGCTGTAAAAGCTGAAATACAGCAACATTCCTTTCATTTATGGGTGGGACTTTTCTTTGTGATTAAGAAATTCAAATGCCACCTACTCAGGATCTGGAATTTGGAAGAAATACATGGCTCATGGGAACAGCAAAATAAATTTCTCGGTTCATAAGAAGTATAAGGTGTTTTCATAGATTTTCTTGTAATGGGAAGATGTTATATTTCTCTAATAAGAGAAAGCACCCATACACATACACACAAAAAATGTGACTACAGCATTCATAGACAAAAGTGGAGATGATCCAATTGTGCAATTTAAAAGATATGATGATTAGACTCGGCACCTGTGGCTCAGCGGGCTAAGGCACCAGTCATGTACACCTGAACTGCAGGTTCTAATCCAGCCCGTGCCCGCCAAACAACAATGACGGCTGCAACCAAAAAATGGCCGGGCGTTGTGGCGGGCGCCTGTAGTCCCAGCTACTTGGGAGGTGGAGGCAAGAGACTTGCTTGAGCCCAGGAATTGGAGGTTGCTATGAGCTGTGATGCCATGGCACTCTATCCAGGGTGACAGCTTGAGGCTCTGTCTCAAAAAAAAAAAAAGCTATCATCTATTAAGTCATTATTCAGTAATCCTCATAATAACCCTATGAGGTAGGTCTTAGTACTATTTCCATAGTACTGGTGGGTAAACTGAGGCACAGAGAAGTTAAAGATTTGTCCAAGATCACACTGACTAGTGAGTAGCAGAACTTCAATTTCAAACCCCAAGCCATGTAGCTGGCTCCTTGTCCACCTGATGCCAGGTGGCCTGGGACTCAAGGTTTGTGCATAAACGATGGAGGTGATAGTGGTAATGTTGCCTTGAGGTGTTTCCCCAGCTCAAAGGTCACCTCCTCCCAGAGATCCTCCCTAGCTAAACAGCAGCTTGGCCCCCTCCCCATCCTCCCACCTGTGCTGGGCCGCCTCCCTGTGCATCCTGCTATCATATAATTCCACCCTCATCTCGCTGAGGGCCAGGTTCCTTTTCTGGGATCTGAGCTCCATTGACACAGGAGGTTGTCTTTTTTGTCCACTGCTGTATCCCCCGTGCCTAGAATATAGCTGCTCAATATGTGAATGGTATGGACAACAATCCCTGTCCCTGTGGGGAGGCAAAGAAATAAATGAGAAGACATATGTTTTGCTTATTTGTTTTTTTTTTTTTTTGTAGAGACAGAGTCTCACTTTATTGCCCTCGGTAGAGTGCCGTGGCGTCACACAGCTCACAGCAACCTCCAACTCCCAGGCTTAGGCGATTTCTTGCCTCAGCCTCCAGAGTAGCTGAGACTACAGGTGCCTGCCACAATGCCTGGCTATTTTTCTGTTTTTTGCAGTTCGGCCGAGGCTGGGTTTGAACCCGCCACCTTCAGTACATGGGCCAGTGCCCTACTTAATGAGCAACGGTCTCTACCCTGCTTGTTTTTTTTTTTTTTTGCAGTTTTTGGCCAAGGCCCGGTTTGAACTTCCCACTTCTGGTATACAGGGCCAGCGCCCTACTCCTTTGAGCCACAGGCGCCACCCTATTTGCTTGTTTTTTTTTTCTTTTTTTGAGACAGAGTCTCACTATGTTGCCCTCAGTAGAGTGCTGTGGTGTCACAACTCACAGCAACCTCCAACTCGGGGGGCTTAAGTGATTCTCTTACCTCAGTTTCCCAAGTAGCTGGGACTACAGGCGCCTGCCACAATGCCCGGCTATTTTTTGTTACAGTTGTCATTGTTGGTTAGCTGGCCCCGGTCTGGTTCAAAACCGCCACGCCACCTTCAGTGTATGTGGCTGGCGCCGTAACCACTGTGCTACAGGCGCTGAACCATTTGCTTGTTTGTTTTGCGATAGAGTCTCACTCTGGGTAGAGTGCCATGGTGTCGTGCTCACAGCAACCTCAAACTCTTGGGCTCAAGCCATCCTCTTGCCTCAGCCTCCTGAGTAGCAGAGACTACAGGTACCCACCACAATGCTAGATTTTTGTATTTTTAGTAAAGATGGGTCTCATCCTTGCTGAGGCTAGTTTAAAACTTCTGAGCTAAAGTAATCCACCTGCCTCAGCATCCCAGAGTGTTAGGCATGAGCCACCTCGCCCAAACACTGAGAAGATACATTTTTGTCAGTTGTCGTAAGTACTAGAAGAAAATTAAAGGTCAGAAGTGGAATGGTATGTTTGTGTGTATGTGCAGTGAGGGCTGTCGTTGTGTCAAAATGACCCTGTCACTGAGAAGGTGACATCAAGTAAATACCCGAGGAGGCAAAGGAAGGAGGGAGCCAGGGAGGATATCTGGGGAAAGAGAGTTCAAAATACAGGAAATGGCCAGTGCAAAGGCCCTAGGGTAGGAACTCACCTCCTACTCTATGCAAGGACCATGGAGAAGGCCAGTGCGGCTGGAGCAGGAGGAGGAACATGCAAGGTAGGGGGCCATGGAGGGAGATTGTAAGGGAACTCGTGAGACAAGGACTTTGATTTTTCCCCTGATTGAGATGGAGCCAGTGGAAGGTTCTGAGCAAAACCATCCTTCACTTTCTTCCTTCTAGAGTTAATCATTTTCATCCTTTTGCCTGTGCCCTAAACAACTGAACAATGCTATCTGACAAACCTGAAAAATCTTTCCTGCATTTGGCCACACCCTGATCTCTGAGGCTTCACTGCCCGGAGTTGGCTCAGGACAGATCTGTGCCAATTAAGTGTGCATAAGGCAAGACTGCCAGTGTGATCACGGCCAGGTCACTTCATCTCTGGGCCCGGGGTTTGCTTCTCTGTAAAATGATGGTTAAACCCTCCCAGAAGCTGATAAGGCAGAAAGGATTCAAGAGCATGAAGCCCCAGAGGCACTTGGAGTGGTGCTTGGCCAGCAATGCCACTATATCAGTGGCCATTGTTCTATTATACACAAATACCCTGTTTCAGCAGAGGCCAGACCCACCTAGAGAGGCCATGTGACTCTACAGGGAGCTACACCTACTTCCAGAAAAAGTCTGGCTTCTTGTAACATCTCATCTCACTGGCCTTTCTGGTTTACTCACCCTACATGGACCTAGAGGCACTGGGAACACTTTGATATAAAGGGCCCCCCAACCTTGGAACAAGGTATTTCCCTCCAAAGTAAGAACTAAGCTAAGAGCAGCAGCTCAGGCCTCTCATCCTAGCTCTCTGAGAGGCCAAGGTGGGTGGACTGCTTGAGCTCAGGAGTTCAAGATCGGCCTGAACAAGAGTGAAACCCTTTTCTATTAAAAATAGAAAAATTGGCTCGGCGCCCATAGCCACATAAACTGACTGAGGCTGGCAGGTTCAAACCCAGCCTGATCCAGCTAAACAATGACAACTGCAACAAAAAATAGCCAGGCTGGCTCGATGGGTTCACCTGAGCTGGCGGGTTCGAATCCAGACTGGGCCACCAGACAACAATGACGGCTGTAACCAAAAAAAAGCCGGTGTTGTGGTGGGTGCCTGTAGTGCCAGCTCCTTGGGAGGGAGAGGCAAGAACTCGCTTGAGCCCAGGAATTGGAGGTTGCTGTGAGCTGTGATGTCACAGCACTCTACCCAGGGTGACAGCTTGAGACTCTGTCTCAAAAAAAAAAAAAAAAAAAATAGCCGGGCTTTGTGGCGGGTGCCTGTAGTCCCAGCTACTTGGGAGGCTGAGGCAAGAGAACCACTTAAGCCCAAGAGCTGGAGGTTGCTGTGATGCTACTGCAGTCTACTGAGGGGAACATAGTG
>CAUYON010021389.1:0-17296 GCA_963573935.1 Arctocebus calabarensis
CAAGGAAATGCCATGAAGGATATCTGTAACAGTATGATCAAAATATTTCTGAATGTATATGAATCGTGCCCTGTGATTGCACCAATGTACATAATTATGATTCAATAAAATTATTAAAAAAAAAAAAAAAAGAAAAGAAAAGAAAAGAACTAGAGCAAGAAGACATGGAAAAGAGCTAGAAATGCTGGGTGGGGCTGGTGGGTCTTGATATCCCGAGAGAAGTCAGCGGAGGAGACGCAGAGAGACCCAAGCTAGGACTGGTTGCTCTCAAGAGATCATATCAGCTCTCACCCTAAAAGGTAGGACTAGAACAACCATGTTGATCTGGGGAAGCACCAGGCAACCAGGGGAGCACTAAGGGTCCCTGTGCAGCACCACCCACCTCTTTGACTCCAATCTGTCTCTGGGGCTTGGGTAAATTGACATACTCCCGCCCCAGACTGTCCAGAGAAATTGAATCCCAGCCAAGAACTGGAGTTAGGAAGAGATATGGGGGAAGAGAGTGTTTTTCCAGACCTCTGCCCCAGGATTGAAGTGGCTGCAATTTCTTTTCCTTTCTTCCCAGGAATTCCCACTCTATCTCCAGTGAGTTTGACCTGGGAGTGTTCTGGAAATCAATTTCTGGGTTAGATAAAGCTGTTTGGTGACCCAGTTTAGGAGCGAGGACTGAGGACTAGTCCTGGTTTTGTCACTGAGTCCCCTGTAGCCTGCATTTAACCCTTTCCCTCCTGACCTCGGTTTTCTTCTCTGCAAAATGGAACTGGGTTGGACAGTTTCTAGAGGGCTTGCCAGGTCATGAAGCCCATCCTTCTAGAATTCTAGATCCAGAGGTGATAAATATGTTTTATTTTTTACTTTGGTCAACTCTCATCCATCACTGGAGTGTACCAGGGGCACTGTACTCATGTATTATGAGACTAGGTTTGGATTCGGCAGGAAGGAGTGTAATGATTGATTCGCTCTGTCTAAAACTATCAGTTAACAAGGCTTTCTAAGATTCAGGAAGATTTAACAAGGCTTTCTAAGATTTAGCGAGAATCCCTCAGAGTTGTTGACTCCAATCTCATCCGCATGCCAGGGAGAAACACTGAGGCTCAAAGAAGATAGGGCTTGCCCCTGACCATATAGAGACATGATGGCAAAGCTGGGAGAGGAAGCCTCCCAGAGGCAGCCTCTTCCCAGCCCTCACCACTGCCCGGGTATCAACTGTACAGTCACTTACTGGAACTGGACTCTGTAGTTGCTAGCTCCATTCAGAGGTGGTTTGTGAGGCCTCATGGATGGGGTCCTCTGTTTTTCTTATTGAGGGCCTGAAACCCCAAAGCCCTCATTCTTCTGTGCCTCTACTTCTTTTCCATGTCCACAGAGTGTGCTCAAGTCCCATGTCCATTCTTTGACAGTGTCCCCCAATCCTCTGGATTCTCCAGGCACCAGGGACACTGTTCACACAATGGTCAATAACCCTCCCCATCAGGTGTGCCCCCCCGCTGGCCACATCCCCATCACATTTCTTGTGTCCATATATTACTAATATTACCATCTGGAATTTCCAATGTAGAGAAAATATCCCAGCTCTGTGGCCAGGGCAATGACAGTCAGGATCCTGGCAACAATGCCCGTGATGGCCCCCGTGGATAGGGAGTAGGACTGGGGACTTAGGCGAGGAGAGAGAATCAAGACACATCCTCATTCCTGCCCTCAGCCCTATTCCCAAGGTTGTGACTTTGTCTTTACTGACATTTTATAAGCTCTTGTTTTACAATCTCTGAGAGGCAGCTGTTTGTGGTATTAATAGCATCATTTCTGGAGTCAAATGGCCAGTTTCCAGGTTCAAATTTCAGCTGTATGACCTTGGGCATGAGGTTAGGGTACGGGCCTGGGTGATGGTGAGAGTTCAGCAACCACTAGCTTGTCATTCAGTGAAGATAGCTTGTTGTCATTCAGTGAAGGCTAGGGTTAGGGCTTGCATCTGGGTGATTTTGAAGGTTCAGTGGTCCCCAGGGATGAATAGATCTCAGGGTTCTTGGGTGAGTGCAAGTGTTAGGGCTCTGGTCCTTGTGATGGTGTGGGTTCAGTGGACGCCATGGATGAATAGTGCTCTGGGCCCCTGGGTGAGTGGAAGAGTTAGGGTTTGCTTGCAGGTTATGGTGTGAGTTCAGCAGAGGCCAAGGATGAAGAGGGCTTGGGTCCCATTGGTGAGAGCTGGGGTTAGGGTTTGGGTCTGGGTGATGGAGAGAGAACAGGAGACACCAGGGATAAATTGGGGTCTAGGCGCTTGGGGTGAGAGCTAGGGTTAAGGTTAGGGTTCTAGTGATGATGAGGGTACGGCTGACACCAGGAATGAATAGCACTCAGAGCCCATGAGTGAGGGCTACGATTAGGGTTTGGGGCTGTGTGACGTCGGATCAGTGGCCATCAGGAATGAATTGAAGTGAGAGCTAGACAGACTTCAGTTGGGTGAGGGCTAGAATTTGTACTTGAGTTTAGGTGATTATGAGTGTTTGGTGGCCCCCAGCGGTGAGTAGAACTTGGAGCCCTTGGTTGAGAGCTAGGGTTAGGGGACAGTGATGGTGAGAGTTCAACAATCCCCAGGGATGAATAGGTGTCTGGGATCTTTGCTTAGGGATAGAGTTAAGGTTTGTTTCCAGGTGATGGTGAGATTTGGGTGGCCCCTAGAAAACAACAACATTTGAGAAAGGGTTAGGGCTAGTGTTCAGGTAAGGTATGAATGGGAGTTATGGCCCTTTGGTCAAGGCTGGGGTTAGGATTCAGGTATGGGTTATGGAGAAGGATTGGCACCCACCATAGTAGAATTTGGGTCATAGCCCTTGGGTGAGAGCTGGTGTTAGGTTGGGTGATGATGAAGGTATGGCTGACCCTGGGTATGAATAGGGCTTGGGTCTCATAGGTAAGGACTAGGTTTAGGGCTCAGTTTCAGGAGCTTGAGATGATTTGGCTGTCTCTGGGGACAAATATGGCTCATGGACCTTGGTTGAGGGCTAGGGTTAGGATTTGGGTCCAGGTGATGGTGAAGGTTTATTGGCCCCCAGGGATGAATAGGTCTTGTGCTTCTTGCATGAGGGCTAGGATTTAGGTTATGATCTGGGTGATGGTGAGAGTTTGGCAGTGCCCGAGGAACAATAGGAGTCAGGTCCCTTGGGTGAGGCCTAGAGTTAGGGTTTAAGTCGGGTGGATTGTAAGGGTTTAGTGGCCCCCAGGGATGAACAGGGCTCTTGGCCCTTGGATGAGTGGTAGGGTTTGGGTTCAGTTCCGAGAGATTATGAAGGTTCAGCTGCTGCCAGGAATGAATAAAGCCTGGGCCCTAGAGTAAGGGCTGGTGATAGGGTTCAGGTCTGAGTGACTGTGAAAGATAGGCAGCCACTGGAAATGAATTAGGATCAGAGACCTTGTGTGAAGGCAAGGGTTAGGGCATGGATTCAGATGATGATGAGGGTTCAGGAACCCTAGACCTCAAGCCCTTGGGTAAGGACTAGGGTTAGGTTTCAGGGATGTTGAGGGTTTGGCTGCCTCTGGGGATGAATGAATCTTGGAAACCTTGAATGAAGCCTGGGGTTAAGGTTCAAGTCCAGGTTATGGCGAGGGTTCAGTGGCCCTGGGGGATGACTAGGTCTCAGGGCCCTGGGGTTTGAGCTAGGTTTAGGGTTCAGGTCTGGAAATGGTGAGGGTTTGGCATCCCCTGGGATGAATAGGACTTGGGACCTTGGGTAAGGGCTAAGTTTGGGGTTCAGGGTGATGATGAGGTTTCGGCTGCTCCTGGGGATGAATATGGCTCAGAACTCTTGGTTAGTGCTAAGGTTAGCGTTCAGGTCTGGCTGATGGTGTAGGTTTGGCAGCTCCTGATGATGAATAGGACTCTGAGTCCTTGGGTGGGGTCTAGGCTTGGGGTTTGGGTTCCGGTGATAGTGAGGGTTCAGTGGCCCCCAGGGATAAATAGGGCTTGAGGCCCTTTGGTGAGTTCTAGGGTTAAGATTTGGGCTCTTTTGGGGTTCCCATCCAATGGCAGGTGGACAGACTCACCCAGACCATGACGACCTAGAGAGAGTAGAACTGGGATACAGGAGCCCAGAGGGGTTAACTGACATAGTTGGGGGCGCAGTGGGGCTTCCTGAAGGAGGGGTGACTTGAACCAAGTACTAAAGGGTGAGGAGTAGTTACTCAGGCAGGGAAACAACCAGAGGTATGGCAGGGCTGGTCAGCCAGGAAGGAAGAACAGCACCTACAAAGGCCTAGCACAAGCAAGACCATATTGCACTAGGAGTGATGAGAAAGAAGGTTGCAGGGCATTGGCGGGGCCTTGTAGCTTGGCAACTCAGGCTCAGGAGCTTGGACTTCCTCCTGAGGGCACTAGTGAGCCATGGAAGGGATTTGAAGAAGAGAGGGGCAGAGTCCAATTTATGCTTTAGAAAAAACAGGGACACCTGAGCTGTTCCTGCATTTGTAACCCTGCCAGGTGTCCCTGGGTCCTGCACTCCACAGCACAATCTGCCGGGCAAGGTGAGTATGTGGTAGGTGATCTTGAAGGTGGGGTTACAAGATGGACACTCACAAGCAATGCTGTGGAGCAGGGGCTCACTGAAGCTGGTGATGGTGGGTCCTTGGCCTCTCACTGGTAAGATCCCAAATCACTCTGGGGCACCTGGTAGATGGTCAGGATCCTCTGGACCAGGGACAGCCCAGCCACCCACTGCCTACCACCAGCTCCTTGTCGACGTACCACTGGAAGATGGCATTGCTGCTTGGGAATTGGCAGCTCAGGGTCACTGAGGCCCCCAACTCCAGGAGAGGCCACATGGAGGCTGTGATGGTAGCATGGCCACCCTCTCTGGAGGGGGTAGATGGAAGAGGCTTGAACCCTAGCAAAGCCACTGCTCTGCCCTGTCATCATGGCAACATTTTCTGTCCCCTACAAGCCTCAGTTTCCATTCCAGCTCTGCCCACAGTGCATCATCACTGGAGACAAGTGTGTCTTCCCCACTGGACTGTGAGTCTCCTGAGGGTGTAGACTGGGTCCCTGACGTGCTACTCAGAAAATACAAACTTGATGAAGTAATGGATGGAAAGAAAGAAGGATCAGGGCAGCGCCTGTGGCTCAGTGGGTAGGGCACCAGCCCCTTATACCAAGGGTGGCGGGTTCAAACCCAGCCCTGGCCAAACTGCAATAAAAAAATAGCCAGATGTAAGGCAGGCACCTGTAGTCCCAGCTACTCGGGAGGCTGAGGCAGGAAAATTGCCTAAGCTAAGGACTTGGAGGTTGCTGTGAACTGTGACACCACAGCACTCTACTGAGGGTGATAAAGTGAGACTCTGTCTCTTAAAAAAAAAAGAAAGAAAGAAGGACCAAGGCTCGGTGCCTTTGGCTCAATGGATTAAGGTGGGTTAGTCTGAGCTGGTGGGTTCGAATCCAGCCCGGGCCCGCCAAACAACAATGACGGCTGCAACCAAAAAATGGCCAGGCGTTGTGGCGGGCAACTGTAGTCCCAGCTACTTGGGAGGCGGAGACAGGAGACTCGCTTGAGCCCAGGAATTGGAGGTTGCTGTGAGCTGTGATGCCACAGCACTCTATCCAGGGTGACAACTTGAGGCTCTGTCTCCAGAAAAAAAAAAAAAATCCAGGAGACAGGCAAGGAACCATCAGAGGAAGGGATGAAGGAGGCAGATGGGAAAGAGGGAGAGGGCAGATGAGAAGAAAATGGACCAGAAAGCAGACACCGGGAAGCAGCAGAGAAGTGAGAAGAAACACAGTGGATGAACTAGGAGAGGCTGGGTCTGGTGGGAGGCCTGGCCAAAGTCGCTCTCGTGCTGGTGGGAACTGGGGCCCGATCCAGGCTCCCCAGTTCCCCAAGCTTTCCCAGCCCACACTATCTGCCTTCTCTGAACTCTGAACGCTTGTCCCCAAAGATGTAAGCAGTGGCACCCACAGACCAGGCTGCACTGGAGAGGTTCAGGCCAGATTTTATTGAAAGGGGAGGGTGACCCACCTGAGCAGTCAAAGGTGGTGTCTTTTGGCAACTCAGGGGGTGGAGGCTAACCAGATCCTTTGTGTCTTTGTCTTAGGAGGAGAGCAGGAGGGGAGAGGTTCATGTGTGGCTTCGTTAGGGCCCCCAACAAGTCCGGATAACCATCCCTGAGCCCCAGACTCATATATCTGATCCCCGCCTAGGACTCTAGTAGATATCTCAAATGTGTCTGACTTTCCCAAACCCTACAGGAATTTGGGTGCGGTTTTTCACTGTTGTAACCCAGTGTTTAAAAGTGTGCTTAGCACCAGGCACAAATTCAATAACTGCTAGCTCAATGAATGAATTTTTTTTTTTTTTTTTGCCAGGGCTGGGTTTGAACCCGCCACCTTTGGTATATGGGGCCAGCACCGTACCGACTGAGCCACAGGCACCGCCCTTCCTACTGCTTGACTGCTTTGCTAATGTTTCCCTGCTGGGTAATTTCCCCAGCTGAACTGCAAAGGCCTTTTTTTTTTTTTTTTTTTGGATTGCAGCTGTCGTTGTTTGGCGGGCCTGGGCTGGATTCGAACCCTGGCGCCTTAGCCGGTTGAGCCACAGGTGCCGAGCCTGAAAAGGCCTTTTAAGACCAGGGACCCTGGGGTTTTGGATTCCCTTGGCTTTTCACATAAAGCTTTGCCCATAAGTGATTTGCTGGCTGATTAAATAGCAAGTTCCACCAGCAGAACGGGCCCATGGCTAAAGCCATCTTTCTCAAATCCTCAGAATCATTTGCTAACTGAGGAAAAGAGTGTAAACTTTAGCCTGGGCGCAGTGGCTCATGCCTGTAATCCTTGCACTCTGGGAGGCCAAGGGTGTCTGAGACCAGCCTGAGCAAGAGTGAGACCCCTGCCAGGTTTTTCTATTTCATGGCAGGCACTGGTTGTCCTAGCTACACGGGAGACTGAGGCAGGAGGAAGGCTTGCGCCCAGGAGTTTGAGGTTGCCGTAGGCTAGGCTGACACCATGGCACTCCAGCCTGGGCAAGAGAGTGAGACTCTGTCTCAAAATAAATGTTAATCTTGACTCGGTACCTGTAGCTCAGAGGCTAGGGCACTGGCCACATACACCGGGCTGGCAGGTTCAAGCCCAGCCAGGCCTGCCAAATAACAATGACAACTACAACAAAAAACTAGCCAGGCAGGGTGGTGCCAGGCCCTATTCAAGGAGTAGGGCGCCAGCCCCATATGCCGGAGGTGGCGGGTTCAAACCTAGCCCTGGCCAAAAACTGCAAAAAACCCAAACAAACAAACAAAAATCTAGCCAGGCAATGGGGCAGGCTCCTGTAGTCCCAGCTACTGGAGAGGCTGAGGCAAGAGACTTGCTTAAGCCCAAAAAGAGATTGAGGTTGAGGCTGAGGCAAGACAATCCCCTAAGCCCAGGAATTGGAAGTTGCTGTGAGCTGTGTGACGCCATGGCACTCTACCAAGGGCGATAAAGTGAGACTCTGTCTCTACAAAAAAAAAAAAAGAAAAAAGAGTTTGAGGTTGCTGCGAGCTGTGACGCCACAGTACTCTACCAAGGGCGACATTGTGAGACTCTATCTCAAACACAAAAAGTTCATCTTTCAGCATTTGACTTTGAGACTTGTGTGTGTCAGTGTCATACTGTTCCTGTGTCCTTCTTTAATAAGGTATGTCTTATACCACACCTGGGTCGTGAGCAGGGCCTGGGTCTCAGTCTCCTTCCACCCTCCCGTGTCTCCTCAGGGGACTCAAGTACACAGACGCTCAGCCCTGCCTGCCAGGGGCTCCTCATGTTGGTTGGAGACAGAGGCCACACGGTGCCGGATGTCTCCTATGGGACGAGGCCTTCCAGCTGCTGCCCTGCTGAGAGAAGAGGCTCCTATCTGCTGCCAGTGACGTCACCCTTCTGGTAGCTTCCTCTCCAGACACGTCTGCTCAGTTTATCCTACGGCCTCTCAGACAGCGAGACACAACAGGAAGCAAATGTCTAGCATGTTCCCAGCCACACCGCGGCAGGGTTTCTCACAGCATCTCTTTGACACAAGAGCCGCTGGAAGTCACTGACATGGGCTTCACTGGGAACTTTTCCCACCAGAGGTCCTCTCCTGGGTGGGGCAGCCTTTTGTTCCGGCTCATCTGCGCTCTGCATGAAATTGCTCCTGAAGTGACTAACGCTTGCATCATCGCGACCTTCTTTATCTGCAAACAAATTCGTTTCCTGAGTCATCAGCCGGTGCCCCTCTTTCTTTCCATTTCAGCAGTTAGGGAACTGTCGTACCTCCTGCTATATTTGTAGGAGGCTACACATCTGGCTTAGATGGATCAACAGAGTTATTACTTTTGCCTGTGTTACTCAGTCGGCCCTATTCTAATCCTGGATTTATTTTCACAAGTGGTCTGCAGGATTAATTGATCTGCCCCTCCCTCCTGGCGTGGGTGACTAACCCGGCACCATGAGCTCTCCCACGGCTTGGCTTGGTTCCTGGTTTCCTTCCTTCCGCCTGTGTTAAAGGTGTGATCATGTACTATCCTGTCTTCATAGTCTGTTCTAGTTTCCTGTGGGTGTAGTAACAAGCCACCACAAACTACATGGCTTACAGCAACAGAAATACATGCTCTCCTGGTTCCAGAGATCCTAAATCTGGAAGCCACATCCGTGTGTGGTGTCAGCAGGACGTCCTCGGCCCCTTCAGAAGGCTCCAGAGAGAATCTGCTTCTGGCCCCTCCGCTGGTGGTGGCCACAGGCATTCCTTCACTCGTGGCCATATTACTCCAACCTGTGTTTCCAAGGTTACATTGCCTCCTCCTTTTCCTCGTGTCGAATTTCCCTTTGCCTCTCTCTTCTAAGGACACTTGTAATGGCATGTAAGACCCACCCAGATAATACGGGATAATCTCCCCTGGCAGGATCCCTAGTTTAATCACCCCTGCAAAGACTGTTTTCCATATATGGTAACATTTATAGGTGCCAGGGATTAAGACCTGATACCTTTGGGTGACAATTATTTAGACAGCTACGCTTTCCATTTCCTACTCCCTGAAATGCATCGAATATTTTGTTTGTTTGTTTGTTTGTTTGTTTTGTAGAGACAGAGTCTCACTCTATCGCCCTCAGTAGAGTGCCGTGGCATCACACAGTTCACAGCAACCTCCAACTCCTGGGCTTAGGCGATTCTCCTGCCTCAGCCTCCTGAGTTGCATTGAATATTTTGTATCTAAATAAAAAGTTTGGTAAGGAAGATAAGGGATTAAAGAGCAAATCTAAAGGAAGCAGGAGATAGTTAAGAGGATTTTTTTTTTGCTCTTATTTCCTTTTGGTATTACAGTAAAGGCCCTGGCATGGGTTTCTGCTTCCTGCTCCTGAGGAAGTATGGGGTGGTCGAGGATACCCTACTCTGGAAGCCAGAGGGGATACAGATTATTCTCCCCCCTCCTCCTTGGCAGTCAGGGAACTGACCTGTGATGTAGGGTCCACCAAGCAGATATTCCTGCCCAGGGTTTTTCACTTTGGGGCGCCGTACACAGGTGTCCGGAGAGTTCAAGATCATCTCCAGGCAGCATGGTCGGGCGCCCAGACACAGCCGTAGCTGGTGCCCAGTGGGGTGGCAGTGGCCTCCCACCTGGGCTCAGTCCTCCATCTGCCTTTTGGTCTCCACAGATGGATTCCTGCTCATTTCCCCAGCCTAGGTCTCTAACATTCCCATCGATCCTGTGAGCAATGGAATACCCTGCCGGGACATTCCTTTTCTGTTTAAGCTGACCTGTGTTGTTTATAACCAGAAGCCCTCCCTGACTCAGAAACTGCCAGGGTCTAGTATTTTTTTGGCAAAGCCTCTATGGGTTTCTCTCTGCGGCCAATCACAGCTTCCTGCTTGGAAAGGCTCTTTTTTTTTTTTTTTTTTTTTTTTAAGACAGAGTCTCACTACTTCACCCTTGGTTGAGTGCTATGGCATCACAGCTCACAGCAACCGCCAACTCTTGGTCTTAAGAGATTCTCTTGCCTCAGCCTCCCAAGTAGCTGGGACTATAGGCGCACACTACAATCCCCAGCTATTGTTTTGTTGCAGTTGTCATTGTTTAGCTGGTCTGGCCTCAGTGTATGTGGCTGGTGCCCTGACCACTGTGCTACAGGCACTGAGCCAAAAGGCTCCATTTTTATTAATTAATTAATTTATTTATTTATTCTTTCTGAGACAGAGTCTCACTCTGTCACACTTGGTAGAGTGCTGTGGCATCATAATTCATAGCAACCTCAAACTCAGGCTTGGCTTAGCACCTGTAGCTCAGCAGCTAGAGCGCCAGCCATATACACCAGAGCTGGCGGATTCGAACCCAGCCCAGGCCTGCCAAACCACAATGACGGTCACACGCACCAAGGGTGGTGGTTTTGAACCTTGTCTGGGCCAGCTAAACAACAATGACAATTGCAACAAAAATTAGCCAGGTGTTGTAGCAGGCGCCTGTAGTCCCAGCTCCTTAGGAGGCTTAGGCAAGAGACTTGCTTAAGCCCAAGAGTTGGAGGTTGCTGTGAGCTGTGACACCACAGCACTCTACTGAGGGCGACATAGTAAGACTGTCTCACAAAAAAAAAAAAAAAAAATGGGGGAGTAGAGTTACCATGCTAGTGTTCTTTTTTTTTGAGACAGAGCCTCAAGCTGTCACTCTGAATAGAGTGCTGTGGCATCACAGCTCACAGCAACCTCCAAATCCTGGGCTCAGGCAAGTCTCTTTCCTCTGCTTCCTAAGTAGCTGGGACTACAGGCGCCCGCCACAACGTTCGGCCATTTTTTGGTTGCAGTCGTCATTGTTGTTTGGCGGGCATGCGCTGGATTCGAACCCACCAGCTCAGGTGTACGTGACTGGTGCCTAAGCTCGTTGAGCCACAGGCGCCGAGCCCATGCTAGTGTTCTAAATCAGTTGTTCCCCAAGTTTGGTTCCCAGACCAGCAGTATCAGGATTACCTGGGAATTTGTTAGAAATAAAAATCCTCTGCCCCCAGCATTCCATCCAGGTGCTTCTGAAAAGCCCTAAAGTTTGAGACCTGCTGCTCCAATCCAGTGGTTCTTAACTGGGGAAGATTTTGCCCACCAGGGACATAGAGCAATGTTGGGAGACATTTGGGGTTGTCACGATGGGGAGGGTTCTACAGGCCGATTGTGGGTTGAGGCCGGGCGTACTGCTAAACATCCCAGTGTACAGGACAGCTCCCGGAGAAGGGAGAGGATTGTTAGAAGTGCTATTGGGAAACCTTGCTCCATGCCACATTTTTCAAAGGGATAGTTCCTTAGATGGCTAGTTTTATGCAACTTTGAGAAAAGGGTGCCGTGATGAAACAAACACATTTGGAAAAATGTGTATCCCCTCTCTTTCATGAAGACCATGCTCTGAGAATTTGAGGATTAAAGATATCTGTTCTACCTAATATTTCCCAAACTTCTTTTTTTTTTTTTTTTTACAGACAGAGTCTTACTATTTTGTCCTTGGTGGAGTGCTGTGGAGTCACAGCTCACATCAACCTCAAATTCTTGGGCTTAAGTGATTATCTTGCCTCAGCCTCCCAAGTAGCCTGGACCACAGGTGTCCATCACAATGCCTGGCTATTTTTTGTTGCAGTTGTCACTGTTGTTTAGCTGGCCTGGGATGGGGTCAAATCTGCCACTTTTGGTGTATGTGGCTGGCGCCATAACCACTGTGCTACGGAAGCTGAGCCTCCCAAACTTCATGTAGCATCTTAGGGAATAGTGTACCTCTCTGTACACTAAGGAGAGTACTTTGGTAAGCTGATGTCATTGCTATGTGGCTTGCCCAGCAGGCCCCCTCATTTTGCCTCCATCCCAGGAGTCAGTCTGCATCAATTTCCATCCATGACCCCTAACCCATCAGACCTCCCACCACCTTCCCGCTTCTCTGGAGGTCCAGTTCTGGTTCTCATCTCAATGGGAAGGCTGTCCGAGTGTCTGGCTGGCCCCTGAACCATGCACACATGGGACAGACTCTATAAACAGTCTGGATTAGGCTGAAAGAACCGAACAGAGGTTTCAGCTGCCACACATCAGGGGAGACAGAATTTGGAGTTTGAATTCAGCCAAGCTAACTGCCTATTAAACCAAAAATTAGGACTCTTCAGAAGAACATGATAGAGTTCCATAAACTCTTCAATATATCGCTCATAACTGTATTAGTCTGGGTTCTCTAGAGAAACAGAACCAATAGTAGGTGTATATGTATTTTATATATATATATATGTATTTTTTTTTTTTTTGTAGAGACAGAGTCTCACTCTATTGCCCTCGGTAGAGTGCCATGGCGTCACACAGCTCACAGCAATCTCCAACTCCTGGGCTTAGGTGATTCTCTTGCCTCAGCCTCCTGAGTAGCTGGGACCACAGGTGCCCACCACAATGCCTGGCTATTTTTCTGTTTTGCAGTTTGGCCGAGGCCGGGTTTGAACCTGCCACCTTTGGTATATGGGACTGGCGCCCTACTCACTGAGCCACAGGCGCCGCCCTCAATAGGATATATATATATATGTATTTTTTTTTTTTTTTGAGACAGAGCCTCAAGCTGTCACCCTGGATAGAGTGCTGTAGTATCACAGCTCACAGCAACCTCCAGTTCCTGGGCTCGAGCGAGTCTCCTGCCTCTGCCTCCCAAGCAGCTGGGACTACAGGCACCCGCCACAACGCCTGGCCATTTTTTTGGTTGCAGCCATCATTGTTGTTTGGCAGGTCCGGGCTGGATTCAAACCCGCCAACTCAGGTGTAGGTGGCTGGTGCCCTAGCCCAATAAGCCACAGGTGCCGAGCCTCAATAGGATATATATTAACATCTATCGAGACATGCTCGCTTGGGCAGCATGAGTATCTATTGAGAGAGAATAGGACACACAATAGATGCTATGCACATATACCTGGATGAGAAGGAATTGGCTCATATAGTTATAGAGGCTGAGAAGTCCCAAGAGTTGCCAAACTGGAGACCCAGGAGAGCTGATGGTGTAAGTTCCAGTCCAAGCCCCCAAGGCCAAAGTCAGAATATTGATGTTTCCAGCTCAAAGACAGCCAGGCAGAAACAACAAATATTGTCGTATTTAGGTTTTTCCTATTTACATTACAGTCAAAGAACTACTGCTTGGAGGCCTGGGCAAGAGTCAGCAGTGTAGACCTACCACTCAATCTGAAGGATGTTAGAAGTGGAAGAATCATCACCGTTGAGGTCAAGGTCTCTTGCCCGACGGCCTGTGGGCCATTTTCGAGTGGGATGGAAGTGGTTTCTGTGTGATCTAAGTGTTTACCTACTGCAGAGAGAAACCAGTCTGAGTAAATAATGCTCTGGGCACACCCTGTCACTTGCCTGCATCTCAGAATAATTTCAGAAACTTTTTGTTCAGAGTCCAAATGACAGAGGACAGCACTGGGTTATCATTGTTCCTGGGTGAGGCATACTTTTCTGCTTATCAAAGCCTCTGCCTCCTCAAACCTACCTCCTTCCCTTCTCCTGAGTATCGATTTTTTTTTTTTTTACAGACAGAGTTTCACTTTATCGCCCTGGGTACAGTGCTGCGGTATCACAAGTCACAGCAACCTCCTGCTCTTGGGCTTAGGCGATTCTCTTGCCTCAGCCTCCCGAATAGCTGGGACTATAGGCACTGCCACAACACTGGCTATTTTTTTGTTGCAGTTTGGCCAGGGCTGAGTTCGAACCCACCACCCTTGGTATATGGGGCTGGTGCCCTACTCACTGAGCCACAGGTGCTGCCCTGATTGTTATTTTTTTTTAAATCATACTCCACAAATGTGAACCTTTTTTCAGCTACATAACCTGGGCATCTCTATTTCTGCATATGTGTATGAGTGTGTATTTCTGAACTATGGAAAGCTTTTATGGAGTTCTTTTTTTTTTTTTAGTTTTTGGCTGGGGCTGGGTTTGAATCCACCACCTTCAGCATATGGGGCTAGCGCCCTAGTCCTTTGAGCCACAGGCACCACCTTTTATGGTGTTCTATGTCATACAATGCCTTTTTTTTTTTTGAGGCCTGATTTTAAAATACATACATTATTAAATTTTAAGAATGTACATAAAATGATTATTGAAGAATTACATACCTACACAAACTGTATATGCAATAAATATGCAGCTGCATGAGTTTTTATGAAATTCATATATCTACATAAGCAGAACCTGAGTGAAGAGCCAGAATTTTTTTTTTTTTTTGCAATTTTTGGCTGGGGCTGGATTTGAACCCACCATCTCCTGCATATGGGACCGGTGCCCTACTCCTTTGAACCACAGGAGCCGCCCAAGAGCCAGAATATGATCAGAACCCTAGAAGTCTTCCCTTCGCTCCCTCCCAACCATTAGTTTCCACAAGGGTAACAATTGCTCTACCTTCTAGAAGGCTGGATTCGTTTTGCCTGCTTTTTTAGCTTTTGACTTTCACATGGGTGGAATCATACATGGTATGACACTCGCTCCTTTACTGTTCTGGCGTCGTGTGCTCTTCACTTAATGAGACTCCTTCATGCTGTCGCTTGTGGTTACAGCTTTACACGTCCGTTCTGTGGATGCGCCGCCATTGATTTATCCATCCTCTTCTTAATGGGCATCTGAGTTTTCTGTGTTCAGCTCTTGCAAATAGTGAGAAGCATAGTTTTCATAGTGAGCTCTGGTTTTAAGAGGGAGTGTTGAGTATTCAAGTTATGAAAACAAAGACCGCTTGTGGCAAATAATAGAAACCAATGAACATTCCACAAATGCCTTTGTTCACCCTGAAAATGGCTCTTAGGATTGGAAGCCACTATGGGAGAGAGAGAAAAAGAAAGGGAGCTGGGAGCAGAAGCAAATCCTCTTTATTTCTCCAAGGCAACTCCTTGCCCCTCCTGCTAATTTGGCCCAAATCAGTAGCTTTTCAAACATCTGCCGGGCATCCAAACTGACCCATTTAGGGGCTCTGTGATGGATTCATTGTTATGTGGCCAACAGGCCCAGAGAGGGCTGGGTCTCTAGGTAGACCAGTCCAAGCCCTGTGAAGTGCTACCAGAGTTCTGACCTATTGTGTCCTTGTCAGATAAGGGGCAGCTCCATAGAATCAGAGATTTGAGCTGGAAGAGGCCTAAGGGAGGATCTAGCCCAACTTCTCATTCTGCGGGTGGGGAAACTGAGTCCAGGCAGTTGAAGAACTCAAGATCACATGTAGAGTCACAGGTTGGGCTGGATGTTGATTTAGAACCACATTTTCACCTTCAAGATTTTGATTTTAGTTTTCTGGTTTTTTTTTTTTTTTGAAACAGAGTCTCACTATGTCGCCCTGGGTAGAGTGCTGTGGCATCACAGCCCACAGCAACCACAAACTCGTGGACTTAAGCGATTCTTTTGCCTCATCCTCCCAGGTAGCTGGGGCTATAGGCGCCCGTCACAACGCCCAGCTATTTTTTGGTTGCAGTTGTCATTGTTTTAGCAGGCCTGGGCTGGGCTTGAACCCACCAGCTTCAGTGTATGTGGCCCATGCCCTACTCACTGAGCTACAGGCCGAGCCTTGATTTTAGTATTTTTTGCTTGTTTCATTTTCATTTTAGTATGACATTACCTCTCCATGGCATTTTGCAACATGACGCTGGTTGCTTTGTTTTCTGAGTTCCTGCCATTTGGCATAGTTTCTTCCTGGTTAATATGTTGTACTGTCTTCTATGACTCTGTCATGTTTGTTTTTGTTTCATTTTCTCTTTTCCTCTTTAGTATGCCATCAGTGGGTATTGACAAGTCTGGAGAGTGGAGGTGGGAATCCATTAGGAACTAGGACTTTTCCACAGTTAAATAGTTAGAAAGTGATTACTTTTTAAACATGTATAGTTATGAATTTGCATACATGCTCACAATATATGTAGGTTTTTTCTGTTTTGCTTGTTTTTGAGACAGGAGTCTCACTCTGTCACCTAGGTTTGAGTGCTGTGGCATCATAGCTCTCAGCAAGCTCAAACTCCTGGGCTCAAGTGATCCTCTTATCTCAACTTCTTTAGTAGCTGGGACTACAGGTGCCTGCCACAATCCCCAGCCAGTTTTTCTGTAGAGAGGGGTCTCAATTTGCTCTGGCTGGTCTCAAACTCCTGAACTCAGGTGACCCACCCACCTTGACCTCCAAGAGTGCTGGGTTTATAGGCATGAGACATCGTGGCCGGTCTACAATATACATAAATATTAAGTGCAAATCCCAGAACCACGTCGTGTGCTATATTTTTATAATATATATTTCCATGAGTGTATGAAAAGACAAAATCTGAAAGGATATAAATGTTGTGATGTTTTTCATTAGGCTGGAGGAATTAGGAATAATTTTTATTTTCCTTTTTTAGAATTCTCTAGAATTTTACAGTTAGGCAAAAATCCAATAAAGATAACAAGAGGAAAATGATACTTTTTTT
Source organism: Arctocebus calabarensis (assembly GCA_963573935.1). Classification (NCBI taxonomy): domain Eukaryota; kingdom Metazoa; phylum Chordata; class Mammalia; order Primates; family Lorisidae; genus Arctocebus; species Arctocebus calabarensis. Next base: position 16,400 of record CAUYON010021389.1, read on the forward strand.
TTTTTTTTGAGACAGAGCCTCTAAGCTGTCACCCTGGATAGAGTGCCGTGGCATCACAGCTCACAGCAACCTACAATTTCTGGGCTCAAGTGAGTCTCCTGCCTCTGTCTCCCAAGTAGCTGAGCCCACAGGCGCCCACCACAACGCCCGGCCATTTTTTGGTTGCAGCCATCATTGTTGTTTGGCAGGCCCGTCCGGGGTTGCATTCGAACACACCAGCTCAGGTGTATGTGGCTGGCGCCTTAGCCCGCTGAGCCACAGGCGCCAAGCTGGAAAATGATACTTTTAAAATGGCACTCTTTAAGTCAAAGCCTGATATCAACTTAAAGTGGCTCTGGGGTACAATTTTAGGGGCTAGATTGTTAAAACAAACAAACAAACATTCATTAAAACTATGAAGTGGGTGGAGCTTGATTTTGGTGCTTCCACTTTATTACTATGTCGAGCCAGCATGCAGCACACTATTACGTATCTCGTTTAGTTTGTAGATTGTAAATATTGCTTAGCAAATGCTCGTGTGCTGCTCAGTCTTCAGAGAGTTTTGCTCATGTAAGTAGCATGGTTGTGCTGAATTATTCCCAGCATGGGCCCACTTTTTTTGAAGCCTGTTCTCTAAGAATTCTGAGAACTGCGCACAGTGGCTCACATCTGTAATCCTAGCACTCTGGGAGGTAAAGGTGGGCAGAATGCTTGAACTCAGAAGTTTGAGACCAGCCTGAGCAAGATCAAGACCTCGGTCTATACTAAAAATAGAAAAAACAGCCAAGTATTGTAGTGACCACTCAGAGTCCCAGCTACTTGGGAGGCTGAGGTAAGAAGATTGCTTGAACCCAAGAGTTTGAGGTTGCTATAAGCTATGATAATGCCACAGCACTCTACCCAGGGTGACAGAGTGAG
>CAUYON010021393.1:0-11945 GCA_963573935.1 Arctocebus calabarensis
ACCAGCCCTCCAAGTAATATAGGTTCAGATGGCTGTGGGAGCCTTGGAGAGCAGAGGCAAGGGTGTGGTGGGACCAGTGTTTTTGCAGAGCTGTCAATCACTGTGGCTCCAGGTAGCACTGTGGTTTCCAGCTCAGCCAAAACCCCTGTTAGGAAGGGGCTGAGCTTGCTTGATCACAGCTGTGGTCCCCAGGGTGGTGGGCACAGGGCAGCCCTCGAGGGAGGCAGAGCTGGATGATCCCAACACCGTCCTTGGGGCTGCTTCTCACTCTGGAGCCTGGCAGTGGCCAACTTCTTTGTGCCCATTCACTGCTTCCGTTCCACAGAACAGGGTCCTGGAGGGCAGGGTGGGCTCGCCAGCTCAGAGTCCCTGGCCTGCCTCACTATGAGCAGGTCTCCCAAGAGCCCATGAGCAGGTGGGTGCCCTCCTGGGCCCTCAGAGCTGCTGGCCTGGAGGCCCAAGGTCTCAGCTCTGCACTTGGTGGGTGCAGCGCAAGGGGTGCATGAGACGTCCATTTGGAGCCTGGACTTGGGCTCCTTTGTGCCCTTTGTGGAGCTTGGTTAGAGTTTTGCTCTAGAAGGTTCCTTCTGGCATAATGTGCACTGGGCTGGGGGTACCTGTGGGCAAGTCTGGCAGCAGAGAGAGAGTTAGGGGCTTCCATGGGCTGGGGGTATGACCCCAGAGTGACAGGGTGAGTGGGGTCAGGGAAGGTCTCCAGAGTGCGTGACAAGTGAGTGGGTGGGGCTGAAGTGGCTCCAGGTGGGGCTGAGGATGCTCTAGCTGGACTGAAGAGGCTCCTGGGGGATGAGAAGGCTCTGGGGGGGTGGCTGAGTCTGGGGTTCTGGAGGGTGAGGGGGTCTGGCCATCCCCCTCCTTATGTTATGAGTCCTACTCTGTGGGGGAGCTTTGGAGTCCCCCCTGGGCATCAGTTCTCAGGGGCACTTCGATCTGGCCCCTTTCTCAGGCTCTCATCTCTGTGGTCTCAGCCCTGGAACCACTATGTCCTTCCCCAGGAAGGAGGGTGGGGGCAGTGCAGACCCCACAGGAGGCACCCGCTCCCACCCTGCCCCTGAGGTAGGGCAGCTGTCCCAGAGCCTGTGCAGCCCCTGCTTCAGACCAACCTCCTTTCACCCTTCCAAGGACGACTGGGCTGAGGGTGTTGTGGTCTGTGGAGCAATGGCTGAGCCCAGATCCATTTTTCTACAAAGTGACCTTGAAACTTGAGCCTCTCAAGTACCCTCAAGTGTAAAATCATGAACATCTTTCCTTTTTTTTTTTTTTTTAACTAAATCATATCTGTGTATGTTAATGTATCTTCTTTGGCACTACTGTGAAAGGAATAGAGTCCTTGACTGTTTTTTTGTCTTGGCTATTGTTGGTATATATAATGGCTACAGATTTATGGGTGTTGATTTTGTGCCTGAGACCTTGCTGTATTCCTTGATCACTTCTAAAAGTTTCGTAGTAGAATCCCTGGTGTTTTCCAGATATACCATCATATCATGTGCGAAGAGTGAAAGTTTGATTTCTTCTGACTACGTGGATACCCTTGATTGCCTTTTCTTCCCTAATTGCATTGGCTAAAACTTCCATTAGAATGTTGAAGAGCAATGGAGACAATGAGCAACCTTGCCTGGTTCCTGATCTAAGTGGAAATGACTTCAGTGTAACTCCATTCAATATGATATTGGCTGTGGGTTTGCTGTAGATGGCCTCTACTCGTTTAAGAAATGTCCGTTCTGTACCAATTTTTTTAAGTGTTCTGATCATGAAGGGATGCTGGATATTGTCAAAAGCTTTTTCTGCATCAACTGAGAGAATCATATGGTTTTTATTTTTTAATTTGTTTATGTGCTGAATTACATTTATAGATTTATGTATATTGAACCAGCCTTGAGACCCTGGGATAAAGCCCACTTGGTCATGGTGTATAATTTGTTTGGTGTGTTGTTGGATTCTGTTTGTTAGGATCTTATTGAATATTTTTGCATAATATTCATTAGTGATATTGGTCTATAATTTTCTTTTCTTGTTGAGTCTTTCCCTGGTTTAGGGATCAAGGTGATGTTTGCTTCATAGAATGTGTTGGGTAGTATTCCTTCTTTTTCTATAATTTGGAAGTGGTTTTACTATTTCTTCTTTAAAGGTTTGGTAGAATTCTGATGTGAAGCCATCTGGTCCCAGGCTTTTCTTTTTAGGGAGATTTTGTATAGTTGATGTTATTTCAGAACTTGATATCAGCCTGTTCAACATTTCCACTTCATTCTGGCTAAGTATTGGTAGGTGGCGTGCTTCCAAGTATTGGTCAATTTCCTTCAGATTTCCATATTTCTGAGAGTAAAGTTTCTTGTAATATTTGTTAAAGATTTTTGAATTTCTGAGGGGTCTGCTGTTATTTTGTCCTTACCATTTTTGATTGATGAAATTAGAGATTTGACTCTTTTTTTCCTAATTAGGTTAGCCAAAGGTTTATCTGTTTTATTTACTTTTTTCAAAGAACCAATTTTTTTATTTATTGAACTGTTGTATAATTCTTTTGTTTTTAATTTCATTTAATTCTGCCCTAATTTTGGTCATATCTTTTCTTCTGCTGGGTTTGAGGTTGGAATGTTCTTCCTTTTTCAGTTGCTTGTGGTGTCCTGTTAAGTTGTTAACTTCCTCTCTTTCTGTTCTCTTGAGGAAGGCTCGCAGTGCTATAAATTTCCCTCTTAGGACTGCCTTTGCAGTGTCCCAGAGGTTCTGATAATTCGTGTCTTCATTGTCATTTTATTCCACAAATTTGGTAATTTCCTTCTTAATCTTATCTATGACCCATCCATCATTCAGCATAAAGTTGTTTAGCTTTCATGTTTTTGTTTGAGTATGCAAATTCCTGTTGTTATTGAGTTCAACTTTTATTCCATGGTGGTTCGAGAAGATGCAAAGAATAATTTCTATTCTTTTAAATTTTCTGGGTTTAGACTTGTGGCCTAAGACGTGATCAATTTTGGAGTATGTTCCATGGGCTAATGAGAAAAATGTGTATTCTATTATATAAGGATGAATTATTCTGTAGATGTCTATTAAATCCAGAAGTTGAATGGTTAAGTTTGAATCTAAAATTTCTTTACTTAGCTTCTTATTAGATAATCTATCCAACACTGCTAAAGGAGTATTAAAATCTCCAACTGCTATGGAGTTGGAGGGAATCAAGTACTCATGTCTATTAGAGTTTTTCTTATAAACTGAGGCATATTCTGGTTGGGTGCATATATATTAATAATTGAAATCTCATCATATTGAGTAGTACCTTTAACAAATATGAAATGTCTGTCTTTATCCTTCCTTATTTTGGTTGGTTTAAAGCCTATTGTACCTGCAAATAGGATTGCAACACATGCTTTTTTCTGTTATCCATTTGCCTGGAATATAGATGACCATCCCTTCACCTTGAGTCTATATTTATCTTTTAAGGTAAGATGAGATTCTTGTATGCAGATATCTGGCCTGAGTGTTTGTATCCAGTCAACCAATCTATGCCTCTTTAGAAGACAATTTAAACCATTCACATTAATTGAAAATATTTATAATTTTTTAGAAAATCTACTGGTCATTTTTAATCTTTTTGTTGCTGTGGAAGTTGGAATTTGATAAAAAGTTTCTGGATGAGTTTACTTTTGCGTTGAAGGATTATCCTGGTCATTATAGAGAATAACTCTGAGAATATCCCGGAGAGCTGATTTCGTTATAGCTAATTTCTTCAACATGTGGATGTCATTAAAGTATTTAATTTCTCCATCATTAATGAAACTCAGTTTAGCTGGATATAAGATCCTAGATTGAAAGTTATTTTGTTTTAGGAGATTAAAAATTGGTGACCATTCTCTTCTAGCTTGAAAGGTATGATCAGAGAGATCTGCAGTTATTCTAATATTCTTCCCCTTGTAGGTTATAGATTTTTTGTGTCTGGTTGCTTTCAAAATTTTCTCCTTCATATTAACTTTAGTGAAATTGATTATAATGTACTGGGGGATGTCTTATTCAAGTTGAGTCGTGCTGGACTTCTGAAACCTTCTGCTATCTGAATTTCAGAATCTCTTGGCATGTCTGGAAAATTCTCTTTCATAATCTCATAAAGAAGAGACTCTGTGTCCTGTGAAGCCGCTTCATCACTTTTGGGGATCCCTATGAGGTGAATATTGGGTTTCTTTGAATTATTGGAGCGCTCTCTGAGAGAGTGATCCGTTTTTGCCTTCCATTTCTCTTCCTCTTTAGAGGTTTGGGAGCATTTGAAAGCTTTGTCTTCAATGTCAGAAATCCTTTCTTCTGCTAGCTCCATTCTGTTACTGAGGTCTTCTACTGTATTTCTCAGATCTATGAGTGCTGCAACTCAACTTCTTATCTCAATGTTTCAAAATATTCAAGTCATTGAATTCTTGAGACATCTTTTGGGTCATCTTTTGGATTACTGCTTGAAATTTTAATTCCATCTTTTCCTCCATTCCACTGATCTTATTTGCTATCCAGATTCTGAATTCAATTTCTGACATTTCAGCCATTTGCCTATGCAAGGGATCTTGTGGTGTGTCTGCCTTGTCATTCCTTGGAGGAGTTGATCTAGTCTGATTATTCATATTGCCAGAGTTTTTCTGTTGATTCTGCCCTGTGATTGTTTTTCACCATTGCCTCTGGCCATCCTCAGAGTTGGGAAGGTGTCTGTCCAAGGTTAGACCCCTGATGGATCAATCTGTTGTTTCTGGAACTTTGTAGGGAGTGCGGTTGCTGGTGGTGACCCTGGCCAGAGGCCAACCTACAGAGGTCTGGTGGTTGCAAGTGGAGTCCCTGGCAGAAGGCAGACCTGCAGAGGCCCTGCAGGCCTCCTGCGCAGGCACCTCTGGTCACCAGTGGAGTTCCTGGTTGGTAGCTGGCCTATGGAGGCCCTGAAGATGCCAGGCGCATGCCTGTGAAGTCGCTGGGGGAGTCACTGGCCAAGAGTGGACCTGTGAATGCCTGACAGTCACTGGCAGAGTCCCTGGCAGAAGGCAAAAGGTGGACCTGTGGAGGCCCGGCAGGCTTGGGGCTCGGGGATGCGTGGTAACTGAGGGAGTTCCTGGCCAGGGGCGGGCCTCGGGAGGTCCTGTGCATGCCTAGCACAGGCCCACATGGTCACCGGGGGAATCCCTGGCCATGAGTGGACCTGCGAAGGCTGGCAGTCACTGGCGGATTCCCTTGCAGAATGTGGGCCTGTGGAGGCCCGGCAAGCACTGAGTGCAAGACTGCGCGGTTGCTAGGGGGAGTTCCTGATCTGGGGTGGGCCTGCAGAGGCCCTGCAGGTGCTAGGTGCAGGCCCACGTGATTGCTGAGGGGTTCCTGGCCGGGGGGGGGGTGGACCTGCAGAGGCCTGGTGGTTGCGGGCAGAGTCCCTGGCAGAAGGTGGACCTGCAGATGTTCTGCAGGCTTGGGGTGTGGGGCCGCACGTTCACCGGGTGAGTTCCTGGCCGGCTTTGGGCCTGCGGAGGCCCTGTGGGTGCCAGGCTCAGGTCTGCGTGGTTGCCTGGGGAATCCCTGCCCGAGGGTGGGCCTGCAGAGAACTGGCAAGTGCCCCATGGTCCCTGGGGGATTTCCTGGCTGAGGGCAGGCCTGCAGAGTCTTGACAGTTGCTGGTGGAGTCCCTGGCAGAAGGCTGTCCTGTGGAGGCCCATCAGGCTTGGGGCTGCTTGGTTGCTGGGGGAGTTCCTGGCCAAGGGTGGGCTTGCGAAGGCCCTGTGTGTGCCAGGTGCAGGCCCATAGGGTCGTTGGGGGAGTCCCTGGCCGGAGGTGGACCTGTGGGGGCCGGGCACTAAGGGGCATGCGGCCAGGCAAACACCTGCGGAATTCCTGGCTGGGGGCGGACCTGTGGAAGCCCAGCGGATTCCCTGGCCAGAGGGAGGAAGGCTCACTGCAGCCCCCCGGAGTCTTTTGCCAGTCGGGCGCTTGTTCCTGCAGACAAGGGGGGGACCTTTTCAAAAAAACAACCTTTAGATTTATTGATCTGTTGTGTAATTCTTTTGTTTTCAATTTCATTTAATTCTGCTCTAATTTTGGTTGTTTCTTTTCTTCTGCTGGATTTGGGATTGGAATGTTCTTCCTTTTCCAACTGCTTGAGATGTCCCATGAAGTTCTCTTAAGTTCTCTCTTTCCATTCTCTCGAGGAAGGCTTGCAGTGCTATAAATTTCCCTCTTAGAACTGCCTTTGTTTGTAGTATCCCAGAAGTTCTGATAATTCATGTCTTCATTGTCGTTTTGTTCCAAAAATTTGGTAATTTCCTTCTTAATCTCATCTATGACCCATCTATCATTCAGCATAAGGTTATTTAGCTTCCATGCTTTTGTATGAGTATGCAGATTCCTATTGTTACTGAGTTCAACTTTTATTCAATGATGGTCCGAACAATAAGTTTCTTGAGTTATTCCAGTTCGATATTTTTTGTTTTTCTGGAGATATAGTTACAGTTGTTGCCTACAAACTTTTCTCTAAAATGCTTCAGTACAGTTTCTCTGTGTTTTTTATTCCCTTTCCTCAGATAAATCACAGACAAGTTTTAGCCTGGATAAAAACTGAGATATAAACAGGGGCCATTCACATCATCATTTCACCCTATGTGAAGGGTGAGGGATGTGAAAGCCCACCTATTGCTATTGTTTCAGTCTGTCTCCAAGTACTCACATGTACACAATTTTAACCTTTTTTTTTTAACCAATTGCCAGGAGGTTTTGAAGGGACAGAAAGCTTGTTCTTTGACACAGATTTCCCACTGGTTTTTGGTTATACTTCTTACATTGCTTATTTGACTTTTTTTTGTTTTTTTTTGGCAGGTTTGGCTGGGGCTAGGTTTGAACCCACCACCTCTGGCATATGGAGCTGGCACCCTACTCCTTTGAGCCACAGGTGCTGCCCTGCACTTTTTTTTTCTAATCAGAGAAAAAAAGGACAAAAAACATCTGTGAATCATAGAGAAGCACAAAATGGCACAATGACAATACCACAATAGGCCAATAAAAACTAAACTGATAACCAGAGAAATTAACCAGATTAACCAGAGGGACTCAAACCAGGGACTTAAACCAGAGGGACTGAAGGGCTGGAAGGATGGTATTAAAACTGTAGTTTCTAGATGGAGAAAACAGGCACAGAGCCAAGCTGGGGGGCTGTTCACTAACTTGATACATCAATGTCAGGGTGGCCAGGCTTCTGCGTGACTGGTTTCTAAACCTGTCAGCATAAGAGGGGATCAAAGAAACCTGTATGGGGCCAGCCCACACTAAAGGCTGGCAACAGAGCAGAAGCACAAACTATAAATGCGGAACAGAGCAGAAGCACAAACTACAATATGTTAACTAGACAAACAACACAGAATACAAATGAACAAAAGTACATGAATCTATATTGTGCATTTGAGGATGGGGCTTCCTACTGGCACCCCAGTCTCTGGGAGACCCTCGACAGGCTGGTAGCTCAGTAACTCAGGGTTCCTTTTCCGACAGGCCAATAGCTCCAGAGTCTGAGGTTCCTGTCTTACAGGTTTATGGGACTAACTTCAGGCGTAACTGTTGAGGTATAAATCAAAGTCCTTTGTCACCTGGCCTCTGCACCCCAACTTCTCAAAGGCCTGAGGACAAAGCACTGATGTCTCAGTGGCAGTAATGTTGTCTTACTGTCTTTGACAGGGCTGAACATCCCCACCAGTATTCTAGCGAAGGCTCACTCCTGACACAGGCCTCTGAGATCCTCTGGCAGGCCAATGGCCTGGGAACCCGGGGTTCCTGTCCAAAGATCCTCTCCCTTTGGTATTCCTTCGGAGGTCCCTAAGAGACCTACACAATTCACAGCAAATGAATACAACAAACAGTTATATATTTTCACAACAGTCCACAACGAACAAGCACAGCAAAAATGAACACAATAGTTACACTAAATGTCTGCAAACACTAGCTAAAAATAGATGTTTAAATGGCTTATCTGCAGAGGTGGACTCACAGATGAATTGAGGCATGATTGTCAAACAGTCTCCTGAGGGCTCCAGGGGCCCTGGAATGTTTCCAGGGTGTGCCTCCCCTCAGAGGAACCACAGCCTGTCTTGAAGACTAGGTGAGGATCGGCAGTGCCGGGGTCTGGAGTATCTTGCTGGGGCCTCCAGAAATTTAGTGCCCAGGAATTCCACAAAGACCACACTGTCAAAGAAGTCAAATTTACAGCAGAGTCCCTTTATTAAAGAGCCAGCTGGTGACTGCCTCAGTGTCCCAACATGGGGTTTCTGAGAGCAGCCCCGAGTGCTTAAGGAGTCAGGTTTTTAAGGCTTGGTCTGCATCCTGGTTAGCACACAGGCTGTCCAGGTGCATTTGGGGGGTGGGTAGCAAGTAAGCATTGTACAGAAGCAGAATTTTGTGGTTAGTTATCCATATGTCATACATCTTTGTTTTAATATTTTCCCATACATTTTAGTTTCAGTACTTTTCCTCCATACGTCTTTGTCTCAGTATTCTTTCCACCTGGCTTGTTTAAAGGTCAGTCTGGGGATAGTCAGTTCCTTTCCCAGGCCCAGGAGTTAGTCAAGTAAGAAGTTAGTATTTTCCCATCTATCTTAGGAGTGAACCAGACTTATTCCATTTTGTTGAGGGTTTGCAGCCCAGGAATTTGTCAGGAGTTAACTGGTATTTTTCCACTTTAGCCTAAAGAAGTGCATTGCCGCCTGGAACAGCTGAGCACTAGCACCTGCAGAAGCCCCTACAGGCCTCCCCCCACCTTGTGCTGAGCTGTGTCTGAGCACTCCCCTCCCTGTGGTGCCTGTAGGTGGAAGTCTGGGGGAAGGATGGGGGCAGGAAGGGGCTCCCAGCTCTGAGACCCTGCACTGGCCCGGAGCTTGTCTGCTTCCTGTGAACTGTGGGGTTGGGGGCCCTGGACCCTGGTCTGGCTGAGTCTCAGGCTTCCCGGGGAAAAGAGGTGCTGGAGCTTCAGGGGCTGGATCTGGGCTTCCCTGGGGCTCAAGTCCCCACCTGGGACCAGCACTGACCACGGGGACCCAGGTTCCAGGCTCCTTGGCTCAGAAAGTAGATGGGGTGAGTGAGACCCTGGGCCCCCACCCCTGAGTCCAAAATCACCCCAGCGCTACTGCCCAAGGCCCAATAGGGAGGGGAGGGGCCTCCCCAGCACTCACACCTCTAGGGGCTTTAGACCCTCCTGGACACAGCCCAGGCAGGGCAATGTGTGGGTATATAGGCTGGTGTGGGGCAGGCGAGTGGCCCAGGTGCTCCTTTTCAGGGTGGGCTCAGGTACTGCAAAGCATTAGGGACCTGGTTGCCTGGTGTAGCAGAGTCTGCTGAGGTCCTGGAGCCAGGGCTGAGGTCCCAGTGAGGGCTGATGAGGGCTGGGGTGAGGGTCGGGAGTGAAGGCAATGTCTCAGCTGCAGATGGGAGGAAGGGACATGGGTTTCCCTGATGGTGTCACCTGAGCCTGGAGCTCTGTGCTCAGGGCCTGGCAGACATCCATCTGCCCACTGGCTACCACTGTCTATGTAGCCTTGGGGCTACCTTCTGAGTGATGGGACCCAGTAGAGCTGGGCCACAAGGCTGTCCCCAGACCTATGTCTGCTCCCTGAGAGCTGGCCTCAGCTGGCCCTGCATGAAGGACAGGGATGGGGTCTGTGGGCGAAGCAGACATGTGGGCCGATTTCAGCTGTAATCACTGGGCTCTGGGCCTCTTGTCTGTGCTGTTGGAGTCAGTTCTGGACATGTGGGTCATCCTGTGTCCTGTCCCCGGTGATCATGGCAGGGGCCCCAGAACTAAGAGAGAGGCGGGGGACATGGCCCAGACTTTCCCTGTCTCAGCCTTCAATGGGGTCACCAAGAGGTGTCTACCCTCTGGGTCTGCTCTGGAGCAGGGCAGTGCGTGGGTGATGGGGGCCCCTCCATGCTGGGCCTTGGGAGGTGGCCCTCGGGTGGTTTTGGACTCAACTCTTCTCACAGTGGTAGTTCCAGTCATACCACAGTGGGTGGGGCCGCTCAGAATCCACCAAGAGTCCTGTGCCTCGGGGCCTCCTTGGGGAGGGGCTGTTGGCTGATCTCCACTGGGTGAGCAGGTGTAGGGGCAAGTTTTAGGTGTGGCTTGTGACACTGTGAGCCCCAGCTACTGTAGTATCCACAGTGCCTGAGGCCTGCACAAATTCCGCTTGGTCTAAAGGAGCTTACCCCACCCCTCCCCACAAGGCCACTGGGATGGTGCTGGTGGTCCAGGACCCTCAGGCTGTATGAGCGCTGACTTGGATAGAGACACTGCTGAGGTCCCTCTTGGCTCTGTCTTGGGTTAGGAAGGGCTCAGGTCCTGCCCAGCTCAGGAGCCCTGTCGTCCTGGAAACTAGGGTAGGGCAGCCAGCCCAGGAGGAGGTGTCTGCTGGCCTCAGGGGCAGGCGCTGCACCTCAGACCTTAACTGGGTACTCTGTGCTCCCAGCTCTACTCATGGTCCTGCCTGGGAGAGGTTTCTGGCTTGGTGCGTATGGCTGTGGTACCATCCACTACTATGCACTGTGACACAGGCTCTGCCATAAACCTGGTCTGCTTGGTGCATCCCCATTTCTGGGCTCTGGAAGTTGCTGCCCCACGCAGGGGCTTCCACAGGGCTGTCCACCATTGTGTGGTGCCAGACTTGCCCCATAGGGCTGGGCCCCACGCTGAGGCTGCTGCCCTAAGCCTACCCAGGCTAGAGAGGGTCCTTCTTCCCTGCTGGGAGCAGGGTAGCTTGGTTAGAGCTGAGATCCCCACCAGGGCCTGGGGTCATGTCTTGCTGTTCAGCTCAGATCTCCTGGTGTGGGACATCAGGATGCTGGATACCACAGTAGGGGGCCATGGACTGGTTTTAGGTCTGGCCTACGCCGCTGTGTGAGGTGTCCCACTGTGTGAGGGCCCCTTATAGAATCTGCTGTCCTGCAGTCTTTCCATTGGCTATAGGATCTGGGAGTCCAGGGCAGAGATGGGCACCCCAGCCCACGATCTCCATCCCCCACAGCTGCCCCAGCCACTCTCTGGCCTGAGTGTCTGTCTACACCTGTTGACTCCAGTGGAGATGGTACTCTTGACAGGTTTGAGCAGCTTGTGGCCAGGACAGTGAGAGGTGAGAGGTCATAGGGGAGGCAGCAGTCATGGACCTGGGGTTAGCCCTGCATGGACAGTCACCTGGTGCAGGAGCTAGATGTGCTGAGGGTACCACTTCAGGGAAGTTGAGGGCACAGCTCCTCATGATGAGGCCCCAGCTCCCCCCCCCACCTCCCTTCCCCTCCTGGAGTGTTTAGGGATTCCCTGGGGAAGGGACGCAGGAGAGGGAGAGAGCCGAGGGGCACGAGGGCCCAGATTAGGGCCTTAGGGAAGGAGTGCTGGGCCTGGAGTGGCTCTGTCTTCCCAGGGCTGTGGGGCAGGACTGGGTAGGGCTTCTGGGGTGAAGGGCAAGTCCTCACTGCATTTTCACCCTTTCCTGCCCAGAGGATGTTCCCTGGATGCTGTCCAGGAGGTTGGGAGGACGGCAACAGGGCCAGACCAGCCCCAGCAGGAGGGCAGGGCAGTTTTGAGCGGGTGCTGTATTGTTGTGGGAACCACTACACCAGAGCCACTGTGATAGAGGCTGTGACAACAAAGCTGTCCCCAGGGCTTGGGCCATCACCTCTGCGGCAGTTACTACCCTGTGCCTTCCTCCAGGGACTGGAGCTGGGCAGCTGAGCTCTCTGCAGGACTAGGAGGACGTTCCTGGGACAAAAGGGACGGGGCTACCTCCACTGGGCCAGGGTCTTTAGCAGGCTGATGGCTCAGCATCAGTATCCCTGGGATAGTCCCTCAGCCTGGAGCCTGCAACACTGCAGTCTGGACCATCTGCCCTGTGTCTCAGTTCCCCCTCCCCTGGAGGGCAGCTGCAGCAGCCCCTGTGGGAGCGCTGATGGGAAGA
>CAUYON010021394.1:0-10390 GCA_963573935.1 Arctocebus calabarensis
ATCGCCCTGGGTAGAGTGCCGTGGCGTCACACTGCTCACAGCAACCTCCAGCTCTTGGGCTTAAGCGATTCTCTTGCCTCAGCCTCCCTAGTAGCTGGGACTACAGGCGCCCGCCACAGTGCCCGGCTATTTTTTTGTTTGTTTGTTTTTTGCAGTTCGGCCGAGGCCGGGCTTGAACCCGCCACCTTCGGTATATGGGGCCGGTGCCCTACTCGCTGAGCCACAGGAGCTGCCCCATGGTTTGATATCTTTAAATGGTTAAAATATATATCAAAAGAAGTCAAATATTTTTGTGGCACATGAAATTTCATGAGATTCACATTTCAGTGGACATACAGCTTTACTGGCTTGTGGCCATCTGGCCACTCCCACGAGAGTCACAGGGCGCCCAGGAGTGACCATAGTGGAGATGGTTTGGCCTGCTGAGCTGGAAATGTCTACTATTAGGCCTTCTGCATCAAAAGTGTGTGCACCCCTAGATGAGATGTGCCCAGTGCACATGCGGCTTGGTATCCCTGGGATTGCAAACTCAGCACCGCCTGCTGTGTCCCACCCACAGCTCCCTCGGGGATTCTGGGCCCTGCCCACCCACATCTTCCACAACCTCGTGCCACCCGCTCCTCTGTGCTCACTCCAACCCCCTCCAGCTGTTCCGTGAAGCCACATGGGAAGGCTGCAGGGGCTGGTGGACAGCACACATACCTGGGGGTGGCCTTGGGGGTTGTCCCTGGGTCTAGACACAAACCTGTCCCCCAGAGGGGCGGCCAGCTCCTTGCAGGCCTGATGCCCACAGATCCCCACCCTTGAGGGACACCGGCTTGCCCAGGCCCAGTGCAGTTGGCAGGGCCAAGGCCCTGAGAAAAGACAGCAGTGCCCCTCTCCCCTTAGGATTTTGTGTCTGTGACTGTAAAGACATAGTCTTCCTTCCCTAGAGGCTGTCACCCCTGGGAGAGGATGGGCGCGTGCTGGATGCTGTACCTGAGTAGAAGGCGGCGCTGAAGGCGTAGATACACATGCCCCAGCAGCCCATGGTGACGCCACGGTTGTACTTCTGATACTCCTCCGACGTGTGTGGGGCCCGGGGGTCCCCCTGAAACACCACCTCGCCCATGAAGTCCGTGTAGAAGAGCAGCATGCCCTCAAATGAGAGCCACCCTGCAGCGGAGAGAGGAGCATGACCACGGGCTGCCCGATCGTAACCCGTGAACTCTACCGTTTAGGAAAGTAACACGCGATCTTTACAGAGTCACACATCAAAGAAGAAATCACCCATAGCTTTCCCCATGCAGAGACCACCTCTGGTAAAATCGTGGGTTTCTTCCCAGTCTTTTGTTTGCAATCAATATAGATTTCAACAAACATGACCCTGGTGCTCCAGCTCACATGGGTTGATTTAATTGGGGGAAATATCTTAGCAAGTATCCAGCTACACATCCAGTTGGAGGGCGCTGATAAGACTTCCGAGCTCCACCCTCTGACCGCCCACCAATTCCTTCTTTGGTAGAGGCAGTGAGTGTTTATTGGCTCTCTTGTAATAAATCATCACACACAATTGCCTGTGCCATCAAATATTACTAAGCAGGCTCACATTAATGGCAGCAAAATATATCCCAATGTAGATGCATCATAATATATTTCACCTTCCCCTGCGGCCGCACACATACCCCTGTCCCAGTGTGTGGCTACTACAAGCTCGGCTGTGACAAGGACCCTGCACATGTATTCTTGATACTGTCTCTGCCACGGGCTGGCGTGGAACCACCAGTAAGGTCACTGGGGTAAAGGTTTAAACACTGTCAAGAATCTTGCCTATGGCCAAACTGCCTCTTATGAGGTTACGTTGATTCATGTCCTGGAATGTGTAAGAGCCCTGGTTTGTCTCAGATTTTTTTTTTTTTTGAGACAGAGTTTCACTTTGTCACCTTGGTAGAGTTTTATGGCATTGTTATAGCTCACAGTAACCTCAAACTCAGACTCAAGCGATCCTCTTGCCTCAGCCTCCCAAACAGCTGGGACTACAGGTGCCCGCTGCAGAGTCTGGCTGGTTTTAGAGACGAAGTCTCACTCTTACTCAGGCTGGTGTCTCGAACCCTTGAGCTCAAGCAATCCACCCACCTCAGCCTCCCAGAGTGCTGGGGTTACAGGTGTGAGCCACCACGTGGGCCTGGCTCAGATTCTTCATCACCCCCAGATGTTCAACAACTCGGCAACAAAGAGGAAGGAAATGTGAGCTGGGGATTTCTGATAGTCATTTCAATGCCCGGCACGTCCTTGGTACAGCAAGGCAGCAGGGGGCAGTGGGGTCCTCACGTAACTGTAGTTGTCCTCGGAGGTTTGGGTCTTGCAGGCTGAGCTCCCAGCCACACACCCAGCTTTACTGAGGCCATCCGGAGGAAAGCCCCCCAGGGCAGCCCTGCACCCACCCTCAGCTCTCGATATGGCCCCAGGCGGCAGGTGGGTGGGACCCGCGTGACAGGCAGCGGGTCAGGGCCCCTCAGGGCAGCTTTGCAGAGAGCTCACCCAGGAAGTGGTTGACGCAGAGACTGCGCAGTGCCGCCGGCATGTGGCAGATGGTGGCGCAGAGGCGCCTCACTGACAGCGGCTGCTCCGCCTGCTCACTGCAGCCAGTCAGTTCACTCTCATACTTCACGCCGTTGAGTAGAATATTTGCCACCTGGAGAGGAAGCCCCAAACACCTGGCGTCAGAGCCACAAGCCCCGCATGGCAGGGAGGCGCGAGTTCTGCCGTGAACACACTTCCAGGATCACCACGCGTGGAGGCCAGGAAGGTGTGTCCTCCTGTCAGATGGTGTTAGCCACCACAGACGCCAACCTCTAACTCGAGGAATGACGTCGGGTCATCCCTGAGACCCCGGAGCAGCTAAAAATAGAATTTCATTTTGGGTGTGACCACAGCATGCCGGTGGATGCAAGATCTGTGCCACTAAGCGGGAGGCAATCCTTGAGAAATAGGAAATAAATTTGAAATAACAGAAACACGGATCCGTTCAATTCCATACATAACATAAGCTGCTCTTTTCCTAACAGAAGGCTGCAAAAGGCATTGTCCACTTTTTTTGAGACAGGGTCTCATTCTGTCACCCGGGATAGAGTGCTGTTGCATCATCACAGCTCATGGCAACCTCAAACTCTTGGATTCAAGCCATCCTCCTGCCTCAGCCTCCCCAGCAGCTGGGGCTACAGACACCCACTACAATGCCTGGCTAGTTTTTAGAGATGGGGTCTCTTTCTTCCTTAGGCTGGTCTTGAACTCCTGAGCTCAGGGGATCCTCCCGCCTCAGCCTCCCAGAGTGCTGGGATTACAGGCACGAGCCACCATGCCCAGTCTGAAAGATACATTTCAAGGTGACCAGGATCATCTTTTCAAAATTCTCCCTGGACAAGAGGACCCAGAGAGGGCAGGTGGATCTGTCCAGGAGTGCACTCAGGCCTTGTCAGCACCTGGTTACCCCAGGCAGGAAGGAGGCAGAGGGCTGGCAGCACTGGGTCTCAGGGCACCAAATCAGCGAGCATGGTGCCCACGCTTGCTGGAGGAAGGCTGCTAAAATTACACCTCTGAGTCCACTCAAGCCTGGGCGGGTTTATATTTAGCAACAATTTTTGCTTTCCTCAAAGAGCTGAGGCATACACTACACTATCCAGAGAATGGAAATAGGGGGAAAAAAGGATAAAGATGAGATTTTTCAACCACACCCACAAAACTGTTTGGAGGATCCAGTTTACATTTTTTTTTTTTTGCAGAGATAGAGTCTCACTTTATCGCCCTCAGTAGAGTGTCGTGCTGTCATAGCTCACAGCAACCTCCAACTCCTGGGCTTAGGCGATTCTCATGCTTCAACCTCCCTCGAAGCTGGGACTACAGGTATCTGCCACGATGCCCAGCTATTTTTGTTTTAGCAGACTCAGGCCGGGTTCCAACTCACTAGCCCCAGTACATGTGGCTGGTGTCCTGAGCTATGGGTGCTGTAGATGTTCTTACGTTGAATTTGTCTGTAAGATGGAACAGGAACATTTACCAGTTAACCTGTAATAGCCCCCTGTTCATAAATGCAAGTTGTACATACATAGGATGTCTGCAACTCGGGAGCTGCCTATATACACCTTGGCATTGTCCCTCCTCAGGAAGAGCTTCGGTGGCCATGCCATGACATGAGGGCTGCCCGGCCACAATGCACCAGAGAAACGCTGTAGTAACAGATGCAGAAAGAAGACCCCTAAAGGCCCCTAACTGTTTCAGCAGGAGTCCCTGCCCATCTCAAACCCTCCCTTATTGGTTTAATTCTGAGAATAGGTTACAAGGAAGTTTTCCAAGTTCCTTGACTCTCTAGCCAGCTAAACAATGGTAAAAAATTACTCAAGCAGAGTTTCCCAGGTTACTGAGTTTTCCAAGCTATTGGGCTTTCCAAGTTGTCCCTGTGGTTACTGAGTTATCCCTCAGTCACCACACAATGATCCCCTGAGCCAACTACCTGATCGTAGCCCTGCCCTGTAACTGACCACGTTCTGCTTTTGTACATGCTTGCTTTGCCACATCAGCACAAAAAGGGTATAAAAGGCTGCCTGCATTTCCCTTAGGGGCCATTTGCCCTTTGGGGCAGCGGTCCGCCTGTGCAGATGTAATAAATGACAACTTGATTTGGGCCGTTTGCCCTTTGGGGCAGTGGTCCTATGCAGGTGTAATAAATCATCACCATGTGATTTGAGCCTAAAGTGGGGTCCGTGTTTCTTATGGGTGGCCCACAATTACAACAATGCACACAAAGTTCTGTCATGCTTAGGGAGGAATCAAACAGCCACTGCAAGACAAGCTAAACTGGGGAGTCTTCCCAGGCACAGAGAAGGGACATCAGGGCTCCCCAGGGAAGAAGCCTGAGGACCCACCTGTCCTGGTCCCACGCAGACCTGGGCAGGGTCAGGCGGGGCTGGGGAGACACACCAGTGTCTGGTGGAGTGGCATCCCTTGGGGGACCTGGGCAAGAGAGTCTTAATCTGAGAGGATCTGGCCCAAGGACCTCAGGTTCTTATTGAAGTGATGGCTACTCCTGTACTGCCTGGGGCGGTAACTAGCCAGGCCACTTTAAAGATTATGCTTGGAATCCTAGCACTCTGGGAGGGCAAGGTGGGTGTATTGCCTGAGCAGGAAGGAGTTCTGAGATCAGCCTGACCAAGAGGAAGACCCTGTTTCTACTAAAAATAGAAAAACTATGGCGGCACCTGTGGTTCAGGTAGTAGGGCATTGGCCCCATATACTGAGGGTGGCAGGTTCAAACCCAGCCCCAGTCAAACTGCAACAAAAAAAATAGCCAGGCATTGTGGTGGGCTGTACTCCCAGCTACTCAGGAGGCTGAGGCAAGAGAATTGCCTATGCCCAGAGCTGGATGTTGCTGTGAGCTATGATGCCACAACATTCTACTGAGGTCAACAAAGCGAGACTCTGTCTCTAAAAAAAAAAGAAAAAACTAGCCAGGCACTGTGGCAGGTGCCTGTAGTCCCAGATACTCAGGAAGCTGAGGCAAGAGAATTGTCTAAGCCCAAGAGCTGGAGTTCGCTGTGAGCTGTGGTGACACAGCACTCCACTGAGGGCAACAAAGTGAGACTCTCGCGCTAAAAAAAAAAAAAAAAGAAAGAAAAAAGAGGGCGGTGCCTGTGGCTCAAAGGAGTAGGGTACCAGCCCCATATACTGGAGGTGGCAGGTTCAAACCTGACCCTGGCCAAAAACTCCAAAAAGAAAAAAGAAAACCTAGCCAGGAGCTATGGTAGGTGACTGTAGTCCCAACTACTTGGGAGGCTGAGGCAGGAGGATTGCTAAAGCCCAAGAGTTTGAGGTTGCTATGAGCCATGATGCCATGACACTCTACCTAGGGTGACAGTAAGACTCTGTCTCAAAAAAATAAAATAAAATAAAGCAGCCTCCTCAAGATCACAGATTCTGAACGCTGGCAAAGCCCCACACAGCTGCTGCACAAGTGAGTGGGAGACACAGCTCCAGGGGCCTTCAGCTCCAGAAGGTCATTTGTGATAGAAGCTGTCATTGTCTCCTGTGTCATGAGGGAGTGAGGTGACAGCTTCTATCACAGTCAGTGATAAAAGCTGTCACCTCACTCCCTCATGACACAGGAGAAGCAGCTGTGGAGGGAGTGAGGTGGGTTCCAGAAACATCTGAAAGTTTCTCATTTTGTTTTTGTCTTCTGTGAAGACTCAGATTTGTGGGCACCAGATTTGTACAGTGGCCAGCGTGGGCTATAGCCTGGACGTTGAGGGCAAAATACTAGAAACAGGTGGAGCTCAGGTGACACCTGCAACCACGTGTTGCTGGGGGACAGGCCTGGCCTGAATAACTTCTGGGCAAAGGTAAAAGTGTTCAAAAGAACTGTCACAGGCGGTGTCTGTGGCTCAAAGGAGTAGGATGCCAGCCTCCATATGCCAGAGGTGGCGTGTTCAAACCCAGCCCAGGCCAAAAACCACAAAAAAAAAAAAAAAGGCTTGGCGCCTGTGGCTCAGTGGGCTAAGGCGCCAGCCACGCTAGCAGGTTCGAATCCAGTTGGGCCCGCCAAACAACAATGACGGCTGCAACCAAAAGATGGCCAGGAGTTATGGCGGGCACCTGTAGTCCCAGCTACTTGGGAGGTGGAGGCAGGAGACTCGCTTGAGCCCAGGAGTTGGAGGTTGCTATGAGCTGTGATGCCACAGCACTCTATCCAGGGTGACAGCTTGAGGCTCTGTCTCAAAAAAAAAAAAAAGAACTGTAACATTAATTCCTGGCCAGGGTGACCGATCCCACCCACAGGTGCCCTGAACTCGCCTGCCCAGGAGTGGACTGTCTAGGTCCAGAATTTGTTCCATTGTCAGGCAAGTGAACATGTGGGTGTCTCAGATGCTGTCTTCTAAAGTGTCAGAGCCCTTTAGCTCACCTCGACGACAGGTGGGAATTTCCTTCCGGAGCGACCTGACTTCGTTGTCCTAGCTGACCGGGGGTGCTCACACACTGCCCTCGAGCCTCCCCACATCCCCTTTTACCTGTTGACTGAAGGTCACGTTCCTCCTCCTGCTGGTCTCGGGACCGCCTCCTCCGGCAGCATCCGGGATCGCCAAGGTCTGCGGTCTTTTCAGAATGCCCGATGACCTTGGCTTAGAGGTGTCCAAGGAGCCCACCCTCAAAACGTCTCTGTCCGAGCCAGCGGTCAGGGCACCCTCCCGCCTCTCTAGAAACCCACGGTCCTGGCGGTGGAAGCCGTCGGGGGCCCGGGGGAAGCTGACGCTCAGGGCCTGCCTGGGGAGGCTGGCGGGGAGGCCCAGGCAGTTGTCGTGGCCCCCCGTGAAGCAGTCGATGAGGACGCTGTCTATGTTGGAGGTGCCGAAGGAGGACGCGAACTCGTTGATGCCTGTCAAGGAGCTGTCCCTGCTGAGGAAGCTGCCGTACTTGGGCGTCAGGGGGCTGAGCGGGGAGATGGGGCTGGAGAAGCTGGTGGCCGTGTGGCAGGGCAGCGTGGTGCCTGCGCCCTCCTCAAACAGGACGGGCGGGGAGGGCGGCAGCGGCAGGCTGGGGCTCTTCATGGCCGTCCTGTGCTGGCACAGGGAGCGCAGGGGTCTCTCGGGGATGCTGATCAGGGTCAGGATGGTGGTGACACTCAGGGTGACGGCGGTGAAGATGTAAATGACGCGGAGCTGCCCCCCCAGGGCTCTCCCAAAGCTGGTCTTGTCCCAGTGGATCCCTCCGACCACGTAGCCAAACCCTCCTCCGAGCCCTGGGGAGAGAAGGTTTCAGGCGGAGAAGGTCTCAGGAGGACATTCAAGGAGCAAAGTGTATTCCCGGGACCTGGACATCGGATCTGTCCCACCTAAACCCTGATAAAAGTGGGGCAGGACCCCCAGGGTCGTCCCTTCCTTTACCCTCCGCAGCCAACTGCCTGGCCCTTCCCAGCACTAACCTTGAGGCTTGGCTCCGGTGCCGACAGCAGACCGGCCACCCCGTGTAACCTTCCTGTGTAACCTTTTGGGGACGTGAGTGTTTACACTGGTCACATCTTCCCCGGAGACCCCTCTAGTCAGGACCCCGTCTCTAGCATAATGATGACCACACGAGGGCACGTGGTGTCCACTCAACACCATCTCCATGATGAGACCTGCCCTGTGTGGTGACCAGGTCACCACCCCGCGGGCAGCCCTCTGATCCTTGAGCCATCACGGCACAAGGACACAGCAAGTCCACCATTTCCTATTCCTGTGCTGCCTCATTGCAGGGCCTCAGAGCACTGGCCGAGCAGCCCCCCAGGCCCCCCAGTTCAGGAATCACCACATGAAAGTGTGAGTGATACCAGGTCGGGCCCAGCCAGCCGCAGTGGACAGACTGACCTCCGGGGAGTGCTGATTCTTCCAGCCTGGCTCTGTGCTCTAAAGGAAGGGGCAGGCGGAGCCTATGATGGCTCCACCCCCACAGCCCTGGGGCCCCGACACCCAGCCCTCCTCTGCCCCATCATGGACCCTGCATGAGTGCAGATATACAGAGGTCCCCAAAGGTCACCATCCATGTCATACAGACAGACAGACATTGGGGAAACACATAGCTAAACTCTAGCTAAAGGTATCTTCATTTTCCAAATATTCATTATGAATCTTTACAAAATATATTTTGCAAAACATTGCTCTATATCTTAGCATATAGATGTAAAAATCATTTTAGATATAAAATATAATGTGAGTTTAATTTTTCCTGTGCATGGCGACCTTGGGGGAACCTGTGTTCTGAGCCCAGAGGTGGCTTCTCTCGTTTTACAACTTGCTGGAGATGAGAAACCTGCATGAAACCAGCATGTGACTTTCAGTTTGGGGAGAACTGGTCACATTAGAGGTTTACCTTTGAAATAATAACTTTTTTTCGAGACAGAGCCTCAAGCTATCATCCTGGATAGAGTGCTGTGGCATCACAGCTCACAGCAACCTCCAATTCCTGGGCTCAAGTGAGTCTCCTGCCTCTGCCTCCCAAGTAGCTGGGACTACAGGTGCCCGCCACAATGCCCGGCTATTTTAGGTTACAGCCGTCATTGTTGTTTGGCAGGCCCGGCCCGGATTCGAACCCGCCAGCTCAGGTGTACATGGCTGGAGCCTTAGCCCGTTGAGCCACAGGTGCCGAGCCTGAAATAATAACTTTTAATGGGCAGGCCCGGCTGCAGGCACACCCAGCTCAGCCTCCCACAGGTGCCTTTGGGGTGATGGGTCCATGGATGGAGCTGCCCCCCATCTTGCTTCATTCACCCCAGCCTGGCCTTTAACTTCCACCCATGTTCCCCTGAAAGCCTCAGCCCCTGCCCTGCTCTGACCCTGTCTTTGTGGACTTGGGAGCCATTTTTTTGTCCCCCTTTTGTATTTTATCGACTTCTCATGGACATGATCCTAATTAGTTTCCTCCAGTCTCTTTGGGGGATATAATTGCTGTTTTGTGATCCTTAACCAAGGTCAGATTCCAGATGAACTTCAATAACTAATTGTTTATTTTATTTTTATTTATTTACTCACTCCGTCACCCTGGGCAGGGTACCAGGGCATCATAGCTCACAGCACCCTCAAACGCCTGTGTTTGAGCTATCCTCTTGCCTTAGTCCCCTGAGTAGCTGGGACCACAGCTCACCACAATGTCCTGGCTAGTTTTTCTATTTTTAGTAGAGATGGGGAGTCTTGCTCTTGGTCAGGTTAGTCTCAAACTCCTGAGCTCAGGTGATCTTCCTGCCTTGACCTCCCAGAGTGCTAGGATTACAGACAAGAGCTATCGTGCCCGGCCTCTATTAACTAATTTTTTTGAATGATCAAAGTGATCCATTCTCATGGATGAGAAATAATGCAGATGAGTATGAGGTCAGAAGCCAAGTCCCTCTTCCGGCCCTTCAGACCCAGCTCTGGCCCAGGCGGCCCCTTCAGAAGCCCTATTGGCCCATGTCAGCACAGGGCAGCCCGTGGCAGCTCACATGTGGAAACAGAGATACAAGTGGCAACCATCCCCCCAGGAGCCTGGGATTGACAGGAGGGAAAGCCCAGAACCTACTCAGGCTTTTAGACCCCAGAGCCCGAGCCTCTGACCACCAGGTGACCCAACCTCCTCTTACACTGATACAGCTCCACATGAGTCTTCCCTTGATTTTTTTGTTTGTTTGTTTGTTTGTTTTTTAGCTGATGGAACTGAACACGGAGGAGCTTTAATCTTCTATATCAATAAAGTTGCCTGTGTTGTCCAGATTAGCCCCAATCCCACATGTCAGCGCTCCTGCTGGCACCAGTCAAGAGATGAGGCTGACCCCCAGGAATGACCGGTGGCCTCTCCCCCACCCACCTCACTTGGGGAAGCCCATGAGCTATGCCAGCACAGCAAGCACGCCCTC
>CAUYON010021395.1:0-12286 GCA_963573935.1 Arctocebus calabarensis
TATATTAATTCCCAAGCTCCTCAGAGAAGAGCCTTTTCTAAAAATAGGCTCATGCAAGAGATTCTGCTTTGTCTACCAACTTCAACACGCAGCAGTCTGTAGCCATTTGACAAATCAAGCAGGAGACCCTGCTACTGTAAACAGCAACTTCGCTTCCCAACTTCCCAAGTCCCGGGGGGACCCGCTTGCACATTCCTGCCATAGACCTCTGAGAGCCTGTTAAAGCTGTGCGGCTTTCATTGGGTCCAGTTAACCTCACACTGGGCTAATTTGGCCCTTAGCTCTGAGTTGGCAGCTGCTGCTGACTCCGAGTGCAGTGCTGGGCAGGTGACAGCAGAAACTAACTCAACACAGGAAAGGAAAAGTTGTCAGCCACGTCCTCCAAGCAGGAAGAGAACAACCTGGCTGGGCACGCTGCTCCAAAGCGCACATTCCACCAGAAACCTTCATAGAAGCCCAGGGAGGTGCAATAATCAATGCCTGCCTTAGAGTGTGAGTGAAGTGTGTTTGTTCATTTTACATTGTCAGTTGCCTTTTATTTGCAGAACACATTGAATGGTCATTATTTCCAGCTCTCTGCTATTTTAAGTCCTATCCATTCCTTTCGAGTCATAAAAGCCTTCTCTTCCCCCATTGTCTTTGGGAATCCTTCCCTCCAAGTTTATTCTTTCAGGATAAGCTGCCCCACCCATGTGGGAGGCCAGGAGCTTGCTGACTCATTTTTTCACAGCATCGTCATGGTATCCTTCACACCCAGGAATCATGTTCCTCTCTGCAGGAACTGAGGGCTGTGATCTGCTAATGGGAAATGGCAGTGTTAGGCAGATAGCTAGATGAGCAGGGTGGATGACGGATATGGCAGGCCATTTTGGATTGGTCTGAGTAAGGCTGACCTGGGCTATTACGGGAATGGCGCTGGTCAAGACTTTTCAGGTGGGCTTTTTTTTGAGAACAGAGTATTAAGACACTGGGAGATTTCCAAGAAGCAGCTGATATCCTTCAAGGTTGTGTATAAACCCCCAAACTACACTTTCCACAGAGCCTGCAGTCACTAGGATGGGGCCCAGTGTGCTATACAAGGTGTGAATAAACTTTCTTTTTCTTGCTAAAAAAAAAATAAATAAATAAAAATAAAAATAAAAATATTTAAGGGCAGCGCCTGTGGTTCAAGGAGTGGGGCACCGGCCGCATATGCTGGAGGTGGTGGTTCAAACCCAGCCCTGGCCAAAAACTGAAACAAACAAACAAACAAAATATATATATATATATATATATATTTTTTTTTTTTAAAGTGCTTAGCACAGGGCCTGGCACACACCCACCCAAAATAATCTTAGGATTAAGAAAAATATTTTAAGTCTGTATACAAGTTAAAGCAACACATAATCAATTTTTTTTTTTAAGATTTTCATTTATTTATTTATTTATTTTTGCAGTTTTGGCCTGGGCCAGGCTTGAACCCGCCACCCTTGGTATATGGGGCTGGTGCCTTACTCCTTGAGCCACAGGTGCCGCCCCCACATAATCAATTTTAGAAGCAGGATTTCTAAGTGAACTCATTAAAAAGGCACTAGGATTCCTGGTCTGCGAGCCCCTGTCTCACAGAATCAGGCCTGACACCTTGCCCAACCCTTAGAAACTTCATAACCAGCCCCATCAGCTGCAAAAAGGAGGGAGGCATTCAAAGCTCTCCACAATGTGGAAATATGGAAGTACCCACTACCTGTCCTTTTATAGTAGAATGAAGAAGTTTTAAGGTCTTAAATAGTGTTTGATGTGATAGAAATAAAGAAAAATTAACAGATATCAGAAAAAAGTGAAGATAACTCCCCTAGGAATGATTATATGTGCATTTCAAATTAATGTTTACTCTATGATTAGCTCAGTCTCTTAAAATGGAGAGAGCAAAACTCTAAGATCGCTATATCAAAAGAAACACAATGCTTCTGAATGGTTGTAATATGTATTTGACCAAGGAGCATATAGTACATTTTTAAACACTTTATTTAGACTATATGTGAATTTAATTTGTTTCAGTTAATAAAACTAAATTGTTTTTATACACAATGAATGAAATGTTATCCTGCTACCAACATTAAACTATCCCAACTTAGTTTGGGTAACAGACGGTAATGATACACTACTGGATAACACAGTGGAATATGACATCTCTAGTAATTCCTTTTCCAGGGGACTTAAACCTCAAATAATTTAGAGAATATTGTTTTTATAGGTTCTGTTTTGTATTCTTTTCTTTTCATAACTACCAGAATATTCTGATGGTGGTAATAAAGATTACATGAGCATTAAAAAAAGAAAAGCATGACAGTGTAATACATTTACACCCTAGACTTTCCTCTGATCCCTAAATGCCTTCCCTGCCTTTCCATGAGCGATTCCTCCTCATCTCCCTAGGTACAATTTAAATGCCCCGCCTCTGTTCTCAGAACACATAGGTATAAGATACACATCCCACTACAATACATTTTCTCTTCATCTGCCTGCCTTCACAGTGACACTAGTGCCTGACATATAAAGAGCCTGGGACACCAGTAAAGGTGAAATTGTGGGAAAACAGACTTAAGAACTATTGAATATTTCTTGCATCCCTCTCACCTTGCCTATCAATCCATCCCTGAGCTTAGCTCCCTGTCATGAGCTTGGGTGTCTCAGTGGCCTCCCATTGGGGGCTGGTGTCCTCCCCATACAGAGACGCCGCAGGGAAGATGAGACTCCTCAGGAATTGGAGGAATGAGCAATGGTGTGAGAACCAAGGACCAGAGTCTTGAGTTCTAGGTCCAGCTCTGCATATATTCATTGCGTCTTTTCACGTACCATGAGTCTCAGTTTTCCCTCTCACTAGGTGGAAAAGGATAACTCACCTCTCACTCTCAGAGTCGCTGGAAATCTCCTCATTCATCTTGCCGCCACCCTTGGATTTGCCCCTGTCCCCCGCAGAGTCGGCCTAGAAATTATACGATCCTTTTTCTTTGGTCAGAGGACCCTAACACCCTGGCACTGACCAAACGCCCCTTAGGTCCCTCAAGAGCCCCAGACTAAGAAAGGCGATGGCTCTTTCAAAGGTTTTCCAGGATTTGGCCCGTGGGGAGAGGAACGAAACTGACTCCAACTGATGTCCCGGGCGAAAGGCTGGGGAAGGGCCCAAATGTGGGAGGAGTGTTGTTCCAGTAGCAGGACTGACCCCGGCTCGTGGAAGCGCCATGCTCACCTTTCTCCGCCGCTTGTTGGCGCCTGCACCATCCCCGGAGGCCGATTTTCCCCGCTTACGAGATGCCGCTGTTGCAGACATGCTGCCAGCCATGTGTGTAGCAGCCGCAGCCGGGTTATTCACGTAGTGCTAAACCCCAGCTGCACCGTAAGACCCCGCTCCCTGATAGGCTTCCACCGCCAGGAAGGCCCCGCCTCCCACTACTCCACTGGGCTCTTCAGCAGACTTAGTCACGCCCCCAAGCGCCCATAGGATAGATTATTGTGGCCACACCTCCTAGAACTCCCATAGGCTCCCGCGCCAGGCTGGAGTAGGAAACTAGTGTCTCCTCAGCGCTTCCGGCCTGAGGCTGCGGCGCTTGCGCTATGCTGCGAGCCGGCTTCTAAGGAGGGTCGGCCCAAGAAGCCTTTTCTGTGTTTGCGTTCCTTGGCAGCTGGGGGGCGCCAGAGATGCGGGGTTCCGCGTTTCAAAGCGTGACTCCTCCCCATCTTGGGCCAGGGCTAAAGTAAACTAGCCCAGCACTAGACCACAGGGGGGAATCCAGACAGGGCGGGGAAAGCGAGGTAGCGTCCTGAGCCTTGGGTTGTACAGATACTGTGGGTACCCATCCGTGGGACTGGCTGTCCGACTTGGCCTACAACAGCCAAGCTCCCTTGGAGATCCCCACTGGTGGCCAAATAGCTAGATTTCTACCCCTGACCCAAGCTCTTCCCCAGCCTCTGGTGATAGCTGGAAATTCCCTTCCTAAGTCACCCGAAAGGCTCACGGAAGTTTTATAAAGGAGGCCCCAGACCTGGGACTTCCCTGGGAGGTGCAGACAGCCAGCCTTGGTGGCGGTCAACTCTTCCAGATCCCTGTTTCTCTTAGCTACGTGTCTTTTGGTTCTGTCCAAAGCCCTGGACAAGGCAGGGCAGGGCCTGGTGGGACTGGCCCCTGCTCTCTGACAGTTCAAAGCCACTGATCTGGACCCCTGGCTGACACCCTAGAACTTGTGTATACATTGGGAAGGGCTTCTACACCACCAGGTTCCAAGCTCTGCCCCCAAGAGCTGCTGCCCACCCTCCCCCATAGCTCTGGTGACTCAGCCCAGCAACCAGGCTGGGTCAGAGCTAGCTGACAGGGGGGAGGAGCAGGCAGTAGCCACAGAGCATTCTGGACAGGGAGGAGCTCAGAAAGGAGAGGGAGAGATTCTCGTTTCACTTTCCCTACTCCTTAGGACACCTTGAAGCTGGAGAAGGTAGGAAGACTGACTCTTCCTTGACCAGAGTGGACAGAGTCCAGAACTTGCTCTTGTGACTGGGGAAAGGGGCATATTTGAGGTACAGAGAGTCTGGTTTGGTCCAGGGCTGGAAATGGGAACAGGGTAGGGAGGGAAAGGCCATCAAAGGGCAAATCCAGGGTGGGGCAAAGTGGTACTGTGCAGGCCAGGAATAGGAGAGAGGAGTTGATGTGTAAGGAGCTTGCAGACCCCTTCTATGCCCCAGGACAGCATGGCTCCAAAGCGCAAGCCCTCAGTGCAGACTGAGGGCCCTGAGAAGAAGAAGGGACGGCAAGGGCCAGGGGAGGAGGACAGCTTCCGGTCCACTGCTGAAGCCCTCAGGGCCGCACCTGCAGAGAAGCGCATAATCCTGGTGGACTCTGCATATCCACTCAGCAGCAACTCTAGGACCCAGGTGAGCTGTAGTCAGTCAGGCTCAGAGTGCTTCCTCACAGTACTTGCCCAGCTCTGTGCCATCCTCCTTGGGCTCAACTCTGGCCATTAAAGCTCTAGGCCCCAAGTAAACTTCAGGGGAAGGCCATGTTCTCCTGACCCCCAGAGGTCAAGGCTGTATCCCATCAGATCCAGGGAGGTCAGGTCTGCCCTTCAGACCCCAGGCAGGCCTCCCTGACCACACTTAGGGAAGGGCTCTAACTCTCTCAATCTCCTAGGACTTGCCCATGTCCCCTCAAACCAGCCTCTCAAGGCATAGCTATGTCTCCCTCAGATTCCCCCAAGCAGGGGATAGCTATGTCCTCCCAGAATCCTCCACACCCCATGCCACCCCATAGCCTCATCCTCTCAGACTGTATCCCCTATAGCAGAGCCATGACCCCCAAGACATCCCCAGTGCAGTCAGAGCCCTCTTGATGTAAAGCCAGGAACCCCATCTAACACCACCTGCTCCCCCCACTCCCTTCTGGGTCAGGTGTACGAGGACTATGATTGCACCCTGAACCAAACCAACATTGGGAACAACAACAACAAGTTCTACATCATCCAGCTGCTCAAAGAAGATGACCGTTTCATCTGTTGGAACCGCTGGGGCCGTGTGGTAAGTGCCCTGGGCATCACCAACCTGTGCCCACTTCCTCTCCACCTCTTCTGCTCAACACATAGTCCCTACAGCTACTGACTAATCCCCTTCAGCTCCAACTGTCCACTCAGCACAGGGCCAGGCCCAGCACAGAGGCCAACAAGCATGTATGGTGGGCTCTGCAGTGAGCACACCCCTGAAAGCTGTCAGTTGCAGGGAGAGGTGGGCCAGTCAAAGATCAACCACTTCACAAAACTAGAAGATGCAAAGAAAGACTTTGAGAAGAAATTTCGGGACAAGACCAAGAACAACTGGGCAGAGAGGGACCACTTTGTGGCCCACCCTGGCAAGTACACACTTATAGAAGTTCAAGGAGAGGACAAGGACCAGGAGGCTGTGGTGAAGGTGAAGTAGCTAGGGTGGGTGGCTGGGCCCTGGGCTGAGGGAGGGGACTGAGTGGAAAGACCCAGCCAGTTGGACCCTACCACCCAACCATACAGCCACTGGCACAGACCTCCCCTCTCCAGGCTCTGTCTAACACCACACCCAGCTGCAAATGTAAGTGCCCTGCCTAGTTGCTCCAGCCCATGTGTGCCCTATCCCCAGGTGGACGGAGGCCCACCAAGGACTGTGATTAAGGAGGTGCGACCCTGCTCCCTGGACTCAGCCACACAGAAACTCATCACCAACATCTTCAGCAAGGATATGTTCAACAATGCCATGGCCCTCATGAACCTGGGTGAGGGGGGAGTGCCCAGATATGGTGTCAGAGCCCCAGGGAAGCAGGGCTACAAGACTGAGTCTCCCCACTTTACTGTCCCCCCAGATGTTAAGAAGATGCCACTGGGAAAGTTGAGCAAGCAACAAATTGCACGTGGCTTCGAGGCCTTGGAGAAACTAGAGGTGGCTTTGAAAGCACAAACGAATGGTGGCCAAAGCTTAGAGAAGCTGTCCTCCCACTTCTACACTGTCATCCCACACAACTTTGGCCGTAGCCGACCCCCACCCATCAACTCCCCAGAGCTTTTGCAGGCCAAAAAGGACATGCTGCTGGTGAGGGCTGCCAGGTGGGCTGGAAGGCAGGCAGTATTCCAAATAGCCAGACTGGGCAAGGAAAATGAGGAATAGATGGGGTGCAGATGAACAGGTGGACAAACAGGTGGGGTGGCTGTGGTACCATCATGTGGGAGAAGAGAAGGGAGGCTGGAGGTCAAGTGTGCAGACAAGTGGCCAGTGCCCATCATCCTAGGTGCTGGCAGACATCGAGCTGGCCCAGACCCTGCAGGCAGCCTCT
This sequence comes from Arctocebus calabarensis, assembly GCA_963573935.1. NCBI lineage: Eukaryota > Metazoa > Chordata > Mammalia > Primates > Lorisidae > Arctocebus > Arctocebus calabarensis. Next base: position 6,818 of record CAUYON010021395.1, read on the forward strand.
GAGGAGAAGATAGTGGAGGAGGTGCCACACCCTCTGGACCGAGACTACCAGCTTCTCAAGTGCCAACTGCAGCTGCTGGACTCTGAGGCGCCTGAATATAAGGTGGGCCAGGCCCCCACAGAGGAGCAGGGATAACAGTGGGCACTGTCCCTCTCCCTACCCACCCTTGGGGTGCCCAGAGGAATCCTCATTCTCAGCCTTTTATCCCTATGACTCCAGGGCCTGAGGGCTCTAGGGCTAAGGTGACTAGAGGAGCTTAGTCCCTGAGACTCTTCGCCCTCAGCACCCAGCTTCTGCTCTTCCCACACAGGTGATTCAGACCTACTTAGAACAGACTGGCAGCACCTATAGGTGCCCTGCTCTTCAACATGTTTGGAAAGTGAACCGAGAAGGGGAGGTAAAGGAGACTCGCCCAACCCCCTTCCCCATCACCAACCTGTCCCTCAGGTAGACAGCCTTGGTTTATCTGCCCCTTGGCAAACAAATTAGCAACTCTGATCAGTTTCTTCCAGGCCAGGAGTGTGTGTGAGTGACCATAGGTGCCTTAGGCCTTGGTCATATCATCTGAGCAGCCAGGAGAGGCACCTGAGCCCTTGGATGGCAATACTTTCCCATACCCCACTTCTCCCCCTACCCAGGGAGACAGATTCCAGGCTTATTCCAAGCTGCGTAATCGGAAGCTGCTGTGGCATGGCACCAACGTGGCTGTGGTGGCCGCTATCCTCACCAGTGGGCTCCGCATCATGCCACATTCTGGTGGCCGCGTTGGCAAAGGGATCTACTTTGCCTCAGAGAACAGCAAGTCAGCTTGCTATGGTGAGGTGTTCCCCCCACCCCCAGGGCCCCAAGCAGGTAGGGAAGCACCAAAGTGGATTTGGCCCAGTCCTAGCCCACTAGAAACTCATGGTGGATAAGGAAAGGAACCCCCAAGTAGTTACAGACCAGAGTGCTCAGTGGGGCATCCTCAGGCTTGAAGGTACTCAGAGGAGGCACTTCCTGGAGGAGGTGATATAGATAGGAAGAGCACCCCAGCCAGACCTGGGTGGGGGTAACAAAGGAGACTGCAAGGTCAGGGGAGGGACACAGAAGTTAGGGGCTGTGATAGGCCAGGACTTCCAAGCAATTTCTGACACTGAAGCTCCGAGTTCCCAGATGATCAGGTAGGACTTATCCAGAGAGCAATGGAGAGCCCAGGTGGACTTGTCCATAGCAGATCTCAGTGGCTGCAACTGTGGAGAGGAAGGCAGAGGCTGGAGGCTGCAGGGAAGCTGTACTGTGAGCCAGACCAGATGTGATGGCACCTGGCCCAGGGCTATGAAGGTGCAAGGCAAGGGAATCCAAGAGAGGGACGTTTAGGTGGGCTAGGCAGTATGTGGGAAAGGGTCAAAGGTGTCTCCAGTGACTTCTAAGTGTCTGGTCAAGAGTGGACTAACTGAAGTGACCTCACCAGATGGGCACCTCAGCCCACGCTGACCCCGTCCTTGGAGGCCACCACCTAACCGAGAGAGCTAGGTCGAAAGCTCCATCCAAGGACAGATGGGGCTGAAGTTCTAGGATATCTGAGGTTGCCAAGACCAAAGGGTCCACCAGGAGGGCAGAGGAACCTAAGAAAGAGTGGTGGGATGGGGGCTCAGGACAGCCAGTGCAAAGAGGTCCCTAGGTCAAGGCTGAGAATGCCAGGAGCAAAGTTAGCAGAGAAGGCCAGGGAGAAAACCCCTTCCCTGGGTTTGGTCACTGGGAGACCACTGCTAACCTTAGTGAGGACAGCAGAGGGTGTACAGGCCTGGCCACAGGGAGCAAGGTGAAGTGGGAGAAAATAGGCCAGGACAGTGGATGGGAGCAGTAATGGCTGAGGAGAGGGAGCATTTTCTGGGTTGGGAGCATTTTCTGGGTTCGCAGCAAACCCAGAAGAGAGAGCATTTCCAGAGAGAGGCCCTAGGAGTCAGATAGGAGGAGGGCTGAGTCCTATCCCTGAGCCTCCCTGTGCTCTCCAGTTACTAGCATGCTCTGTGGGGCACACCATGTTGGCTACATGTTTCTGGGTGAGGTGGCACTGGGCAAAGAGCACCACATCACCACGGACAAGCCCGACTTGATGCATCCACCTCCTGGCTTTGACAGTGTCATCGCCCGAGGCCACACAGAGCCTGGTGAGAAGTGGGACATACCTAAGGATACAGTTGGGGCTGTTATTGGGGACTGGAACATTTTCAAGGAGGAGGTGAGCAGGGAGTGGGTTATTAAAAGGGACCAAAACCAGCACCATTCTTCACTGTAGTCATAAACTTTGTCATTCAACAAACATCCACTGATTCAACAAATTATTCCTGGGCACCCAAGAGGAATTCAAAGAGAGGTGGTGTTGACTGAGCATTGAAAGATGAGTAAGAGTTTCTCAGAGAGAAATGACAGAGGGGGAATCTTCCAGGCAGAAGGCCCCACCTATGCAGCAATTTGGAGGTGGGCAAGGTAGAGATGAGCAGGCATTGCCCATGGCAGAAGTAGAGAGCAGAGGGGGCAAGAGTTATTGGTAAGGCCAGGGACCCCCTGGGTCACCTGTGGCCCTTGCTGTGTCCTGAAGATCCAACCCAGGACACTGAGCTGGAGCTGGATGGCCAGAGAGTGATGGTGCCCCAGGGTCGACCTATGCCTTTGCCAGAGTTCAGCAACTCCACCTTCTCCCAGAGCGAGTACCTCATCTACCAGGAGAGCCAGTGTCGCCTGCGCTACCTACTGGAGGTTCACCTCTGAGCTGCCTGGGCTTCCCCCTTAGTCCTGCTAGAGGCTGGACCATGATCTTCCACTCTTTCTGCCCATCTCTGGTACCCCCATATCACCTTTCTTTTGTTTTTCTAGAATACAATGCATTGTTGTTAACTATAGTCACCATATGGTGCAACAGAACTCCTATACTTATTCCTTTTATCCTACTGAAATTGTGTATCCTTTGACCCACATCACCTGAACCCTCTCCCCAAAAGCCCTTAATAAACACTGTCCTACTTTCTACTTCCCTGACTTCAGCTTTTTTAGATTCCACAAATGCGATCCTGCAGGTTTTGTCTTTCTGTGGCTGGCTATTCAGTTTAGCATAATGTCCTTCAGTTTCATCCATATTCTCACAGGCGACAGGATTTCATTTTTAAGCCCTTCCTTTTTAAGGCTGAGTAGTATTCCATTGTGTAAACATACTACATTTTCTTTATCAATTCATCCATTGTTGGATACTTACATTGCTTCCATGTCTTGGTTGTCGTGAATAGTGCTGCAGTGAACATAGGCAAGCTATCTATTTGACATACTGATTTCAATCTTTGGCTATATGCCCAGTAGGGATTCAGCCCAGTAGGATTGCTGGATCCATATCACCTCTTCTTGCCAGGTTCTCCTATGTCCCAGACAGCAATCCCCCTTTCCTCTAAACTCTGTTAGCCTTGGTATGGCTGTAGCTCCAAAGTCTTGCCTTCTAAGGTGATGGGCATAGTGGGGGCTTATTACTGGGACCCAGAGGAGGCAGTTTACTCAAGGCCATGTAGTTAGAGGAGCACAGGCTGAGAATAAATCAGATCCCATGTCCACCTATGCCATCCATCCTAGCCTAGATTGTACATCTGAGAGGAGTGTTCACCAAGGAGACTAAACTTGAGACACACACAGGTAGGTTTATTAAATGTGGCATTCTCTCCCTACAGTCTCTGTTCATCTGTGCCACAACTGTACCAAGCCTGAATCTCCTTTCCCTCCAGTGAGGCAGCTCTCGGCAGCTTCAGCCCTACTCCAGGGAGTAAGGGCTTACGTATGTTCATGTGGGTTACACATACACATCCCTGCCCACCCTGGTCCATCACTGCAACACCTGCCTCCTCTAATAATTGAATCTTCAAAGTTTGTCATTTAGGGACCCACCTGGTGATTCTGTCCAGACATTGTCAGGCAAGTCAAGCATTCCTCCTGTCCCCATGTGTCTTAATATGAATATTACAAACAAGGAGGTGAACCTATATCAGAGGCTGCATCTTTGTATTCATGAAAGGAGTCTGTTCAGGCCAGAATACCATGTATCACCCCAGATAACCCTATTCACAGACACAAAGGGGTACCATTGCTGGAGAGCAGGTCAGGATCCAGTCTAGGGTCATACAATGCATTTAGTTGTTGTGTCTCTTTAGTCTCCTTTAATCTGAAAACATTCCTTAGCCTTTTTTTTCCTTTCATAACTTCGACATTCTTGACACTCTTGAGGAACACAGGCCAATTGTTTATGGGATGTCTCTCAGTTGGGGTTTGTCTGAGGCCTTATCATGCTTACATTCAGGTATTGCCTGGACAGGAACATTACATAAATAATATGCCCTCAGTGAAGTATGTCAGAATGGAGGTGTCCCATTCTTGCTGATGGTCATTCACTTTGATAACCTAATTAAGGTTGTGTCCACCATGTTTCTCCCCTGTAAAGCTACGAGCTCTCCTCTTTGCAATTAATCAGCAATCTGTGGAGAAATATTGTGGGATATGAACGTCACATTCCTCATCTTTCACCCACTAGCTTTAATACCCATTGATGATAATTTACCTGAAATCAATTACCTGAATCAATTTTTGCTAAGATGGTCAAAAATGGTGGTCATCTCACTCTACCATTTATTTTAAATTTATCAATTAATATTTTCTTTTATTTCTTTATTATCAGTATGAACTCATGGGTTTTATTTTATTCAAAGGGTGGATTATCATTCATTAATGTCATTATTTATTTGAATCCTCAAATTTTCCCAGATTTGGCCAATAGAAGGCCCCTTCTGTGTTCCTATCATTTTTTGAGTACTTCCTTACTTTCTAGAATCACAAGATGTTCCGTGTTCATCTTGTGCAAACCTGGTATCAGCCATTTCTCCAAGGAGCTCTGGTTCCCTGGAGCAGGAAATGGTGTTTAGAATCCAGGGTCTGGGCAGTAGATGTGCTCCTTGGTACTAGGGTGTCATTGTTTTTAAGTCCTTCAGCAAAGAGAAGTGGGAAATATGTATGTAAATAGATAACAAACAGAAACATCTATCCATATCTATTTCCCAATTTCAATCAAGCGCCACAGAGTTCTTCCATTCTTCCCCAGTTCTCTATTTCTTCAATTCTCAAACAGTAAGAACCTGGGTTTCCATCAGTATCAATATTGTTACTTATTGCTCCATTCTACACAAAAAGGAGTTTCAAAATTGCTATACCCAAACCATTGTGGAAAACAAACTTTCTAAGTAGAGGTCAGAGCTCGAGATTTAATTTATTTTATTTTATTTATTTATTTATTTTTGCAGTTTTTGGCCAGGTCTGGGCTTGAACCCACCACCTCCGGCATATGGGGCCAGTGCCCTACCCCTTTGAACCACAGGTTCTGCCCTTTTTTTTTTTTTTTTTTGAGACAGAGCCTCAAGCTGTCACCCTAGACAGAGTGCTGTGACATCACAGCTCACAGCA
>CAUYON010021397.1:0-11519 GCA_963573935.1 Arctocebus calabarensis
CTACAGCAACAGGGTGGTGGATCTGATGGCCCACATGGCCTCCAAGGAGTAAGAACCCCCAGACCACCAGCCCCAGCCAGAGCACGAGAGGAAGAGAAAGGCCCTTAGCTGTTGGGGTGCCCCTGCCTACTCAGTCCCCCACCTAACTGAGAATCTCCCCTCAACAGTTTCCACACCAGACCCCCTAAAGAATGGGAGGGGCCTAGGGAGCCCTACCTTGTCATGTAACATCAATAAAGTTCCCTGAATTCAGCCAAAAAAAAATAAAATAAAAAAAATAAATAAATAATAAATAAATAAATAAATAACCAATTACTATTTTCCACCAGTAAATTGTAACCAAAACCCTAATAAATGACTTTGCTTATTTTTACTATGTTAATTACTCCTTGACCCAGCTTTTAGAATGATATATTAGTGGAACATCAATCAAATATCAAAAAAGAAGAGTTTAGTCTGATTTTAACAGAAACTAAGAAATCTATGCTCCAACCTTTAAAAAAAAAAAAAAAGGTTGCTCCTGAGAAACCTCAAGAGCCAGACTGTAAAATAACTTTTATTAGCTTTATCAGCCATAATCCTGCAAAAAAAAGCTGCTCCATGCTTGTATGCTCCTTGGGTTCACTTTCTCCCTCTAGCAAACACATGAAAAGGAAGAAGCTGGCAAGTCCTAAGATTGCACAATCTAACCAATGCCTGGGGAAACAGCTGTGAACTTTGCTACCTCCACTTGAACCTCTGTATCACAAAAACCCAAATAATTTTAAATTAGGCCAATGCCAAACTGGAGATATAAAATGAATAGCGCCTTTTTGCCAACAAAGCATCGTTTGGTCTAGACATTCTGTGCAGGGAGTACATTGCACAGGAGTTACTCTCACTTGATAAATTATGAAACTGAGACTCTGAATTAGGAGATTGGCCAAAAGTGATATTGTTCTAAAACTCACATAGTGTAAGTGAAGTCTAAGGCCCTTTAAGTTCCAATCATTAAATTTGGTTACATCCTCTAGAACTGCATTGTCCAATACAGTGCCACTAACTACATGTAACTATTTAAATTTAAGGGAAATTAAATAAAATCAAAAACCCAGTTTCTTGGTCACATTAGCCACATTTCAAGTACTCGACAGCCACGTGGAGCACGTGGCTACCATATTGGAAAACGCAAATAAAGCATATTCCTGTCACTGCCGTGGTCCGTTAGACAGAGCTGCTCTGGAACCTTGCCATTCAGTATGGTCCATGGACCAGCATCACCTAAAAAGCTGTGTAAAATACAGAATCCCAGGCCCCAACCAAGACCTACTAAATCAGGATCTTCATTTTAACATGATTCCCTAGATAATCCATGTGCACTCTCAAGTTTAAGAAGCTCTGGGCTGGAAGACTGAAACATCGGAGACCATTTATCAGATGTTCACTAGTCCACCAGTCTAGTGAATATCTGATAAAAAAAATACTGAATATTGAATACTGAAAAATACTCAGCCTTTATCACATAGTCTAGTTTCCCAGTTCTTCACTGCCCTCTATCATCTTCCAGTCCATAAAGGACAGAAAGGGAAGCTGCGCTTCAGAAAAGGTCTAAAAGTGAGACCATCAGCTGCACACCAGACTCCTTTCAATGTAGCGTCAGCATCCGTTAGTTTTGCCTTATTTGATCATTTCTGATCAGTCACATCATACTAGACGCGTGTAATTAACTTGCAATCAAGGTTTCTTGGGTCTTCTTTGTGGAACTTCAGTAAAGTCACCAAAGGCTTTTGTGCCCCCAAACTGCATGCCTTTAAGTCTTATAATGTTCTCAAATATATTTCATGTTAATGAATGAATGATGTACCCAGTTAAGAAAAATATTAGACCTATGACAATGCCCATGAGATGTTTTTATTCTATAAATTAATTAAAATTATTTTTATTCTTTCATTAAACTAATTTTAGAGATTTTTAAAAATTACAGTTGCTCTTATCCCTTTCTCATTTTGCTCTATATTTTCTGTCTTGGCCCCTGGAAATTCCCTATTCAAATTTCTCTCAGCATGGCTATTAATTCTCCAGTGTATACACATGTACATATGCACTAGGAAAACACACACTGAATGATTTTTATAAGGGAGGCAACTTGGGCAATATGCAAGATAAGCTCTCCTTCTTCAGAGGCTAATAATCCAGTGGAAAAAAGAAGACATGCTCATAAATAATTACAATAGAAAGCAATACACAGATCACACTATGTAAGCAATATAATTAATGTCCCATAAAAAATTCAGAGAAGGAAGCACTCAATTTTGGGGTGGAATCATCAGAAGGGGGAAAATCTTCTCAGAGGAAGTAACATTTGCAATGGCTTGATGGAAGGAGAGGATTTCACCACGTGGGTGGGAAGAAGATTTGGGAAACAAGTCCTGGCAAAAACAGAGGTCCAGAGCAAGGGAGCACAAATATCAAGAGGTCAACTTTGGCCAAAGTAAAGGATGCGTGGCAGGGGAACGAGGAAGAAAAGGCCAGAACGTGGACACATCTGATGATGATAAGAAAGAATGGATGGACCCAGGTTGGGCAGTGGGCTTGAGGAAAGTCCATATCCACACAATACCTTAGCTTGTCTATGATCAGGGTTGACTGAAGGGAAAGAATTAATGATTATCCACTTATATAACATATAGCATAAGATAGATTGATCTCAAGAACAATTCCCTTGCATAAAGCACACCTCAAATTTAAATGGCTGGATGGTATTTCATAACATATCATAAATATTATTATGGATATTATGGATATTCTCCACTATTGCATATAGATATTGGTTACTCCCTACATTTTGTCAGTATTTAACATAGAACAATTTTAATGATTATCTTTTTACTTTGTGAGAATTTAATTCCTTGAAGTGGACTTACTGGGTCAGAGAATATGAATTTTTTTTAATTTTGAATATTAACATTTTTTAAAACTCAGTATACATTTGCCATTTTCACTCCAGTAAGCAGGTACCCATTTACGCCTCCAACATCAGTATATGAGTTTGTTTATCCTGTGCGGCTGTGTCATTTCAACAAAATAATATGGCCTTCGGGACACTCTGCCTCCTGCCCCAGTGGTGTGAGGGGCCAAAACAAAGAGGAGAGGAGCCAGTACCCCAGGGAGGTATAAAAAGAGGCCAAGGTAGAAAAAATTTCACTCTCTGCTTTAAATGTGACTCCTTGCTGGGCACCGAGGACCTCACACAGGCTGGCTTCACGGGCATGAGCTGTGGAACCATGCAGACCCCAGATGTAGGAGAGCTCTGTGCCCAGTGTAATCCTCTGCTGTCGCCATCTTGAAATTCTTAATAATTTTTGAACAAGAGCCCTGCATCTTCATTTTACACTAAGCCCTGCAAATTAAGAAGCCAATCCTGCTTACATCCCGCAGTGCCTAGGAAAGCACATAAGAGATATTAAAAACTTCCTCTAACTTGAACAGTATTATTGTGTTTATAGGAAAGTGGGAGGAAAAAAATCAGACTAAATCCTCAATGAATGCAAAAATTCATTATCAAATTACCTCTTAATTCTGTTACATAGATCAAGGGGGCAATTAAATTAAATGGATGCAGAAAAGTCTTGGAAAGAAAAAAGTAAACAAAGTTTTAAAAACCCAGAGAGATAATAATCCAAAAAAACACCAAGTTCAAAGACTATGAGAATCTGGCTCTTCTATGACTGTAACATCTTCCCAGTGGATTCTTGAACTGAATAAATGTGATTTCTGCTTGGAAATTTTCCTAGAGGCCATCTGGAAAATTAAGACAGACAGGATAAGTATCTTTTTATTATTCTGAGCCACATAAAACAACTGGTCTCAGGAGCCAATAAAGACTATTCCAGAGGAACCCAAACCACTAATCTTGCTATTCCCAACACTTTCACCAACCCCAAGATGTAATAGTCTATTAGTATTCCTAGTGTGAATGTTGTCCTTTTTCCAAGATTTATTTAAAGCTTAGAAGATCAAAAAGTATTAGAATTCTATGGATGGATTCACAAGAGAGAGGCCCCAGACTTCATCAGGCTATAAGCATTTCCAGGTTTAAGTCCAAGTCCGCATCCTTCTCATGTCCTCTCTAATTTCCATCCTGACCTTCTCTAGAGTTTGTTCTTAAGTCTGGTTGCAATCAATTTGCTTCAGAACCACACAGGGTGTTTCTTAAAAATATTAATTTCTTAGACCCCATGCTTGACCTTCTGCATCAGCATTTCTGGGATAAGACTCAGAAATCAATTCTTTTGAACTGGTTTAGGTGAGGCTATGCACAAACCAGAGTTTCTCACACTTACTTTGCACACACATAACCTGGGGATCTTGTTAAAATGCAAGTTCTGATTCACCAAGTCTGGGTGGGAGCTGAAAGTCAGCATGCCTAGCAAGCCAACAGCAGTAACTTCTGCCTTGGCTATAAATTAACCTGAGGAGCTTTTAAAATTCCATTTTAAATGCCAAAACAATGTCCCAACAATTGAATCAGAATCCCTGGTGATGTGAGCCCAGACATCCCCCAGAAGATAACTGTTGGGTAGGAAAACCTGAGCCTGTTTTCCCATACTCCCATGACACTGCCCCTCACTTCAGATGCACACACCACTCCTCCACCACCAGCTACCCCCTTTGCCTTGTTAAGTCCTATTCTCTGTCTCACATTGCCACTCAAGTGTCACCTTCACAGGGAAGCCTTCTTGGCCAGTGAGTAGCCCCCATGCAAATCCGAGAGGACCCTGCATTTATGCTGCTCATAGCACCTTGCATGCCCTTCAGAGCATCACATACTTCATACTGAGGTATTTTGTGTGAGTCAAGCAATAATGTCCACCTCACCCCACGAGACACAGATGCCTTCAGTCAGGGGGCAGTCCTTGGCTCACCCCTGTAACTCCAGCAGCTCTCTCAAGCACTTCATGATAATAAAGACTAATGTGTTGAGCTGCCTCACTCTGAACTGGGCTCTGCTCTCAGCATTTTACAAGGTTTGATTAGCTTAATCCTCACCCAATTCTGTGAGATAAGCATGAGTATTATCCCTATTTTATAGACAAGAAACTAAAGCTCAGAGAAGCTAAATTGCTTGCCCAAGGATTTAAACCCAACCAATATGGATTATGAAAGGGAAATAGGCACAATGAGTGACTACAGAGGTTCCTTGGGGACCCACCCTCTTTCCCCAAACACACACACACATGCTTTGTAATGGTCACAGTGCCTAGAGAGCCACAGCTTATTCAGTCAAAACAAATGTATTGAACAATCCCTGTCATAATGGGAACATCCTAGAAATATACAATAATAGATATTAACTTACCTATTATTGGACAAATAATAGGGGAATAAGCAAATAAGGCCATTTTAATGAGTGAACAGAAGAACTAAATGGGGCTTTTCTTTTTGGGGAGATTTTATATAGTTGATGCTATTTCAGTGCTTGATATAGTTCTATGCAAAATTTCTAATTCTTTCTGGTCGAGTTTAGAAATGTGGTGTGCTTCCAGATATTGGTCCATTTCCGCCACATAGTCACATTTCAGAGAATAGAGTTTTTTGCAGTAATCATTAGGGACTTTTTAAAATTTCTGTGGTATCTATTGTTATTTCTTCTTTATCATTTCTGATTAAAGTTATTAGAGATTTTACTTTTCTGTTTTTGTTTAGTCTAGCCAAAGGTTTATCAATTTTATTAATCTTTTCAAAGAACCAATTTTTTTTTTCCTGAGACAGAGCCTCAAGCTATCACCCTGGGTAGAGTGCCATGGCATCACAGCTCACAGCAACTCCAACTCCTGGGCTTAAGTGATTCTCTTGCCTCAGCGTCCCAAGTAGCTGGGACTACAGGTGCCCGCCACAATGCTGGACTATTTTTTGGTTGTAGTTGTCATTGTTGTTTGGCAGGCCCAGGCTGGGTTCAAACCCGCCAGCTCTGGTGTATATGGCTGGCGCCTTAGCTGCTTGAGCTACAGGTGCCACTAGAACCAATTTTTTGTTTCATTGATCTTCCAAATGATTCTTTTGTTTTTAATTTCATTTAATTCTGCTCTAATTTTGGTTATTTATTTTCTTCTGCTGGGTTTGGGGTTGGATTGATCTTCCAATCCAAGGAAGGAAGGTCGATGACTATCCTCTTCTGGCTTGAAAAGTTTCAACTGAAAGATCTATAGTCATCCTGATAATTTTGTATGAAATACTATTCTTGTGCCTGGCTGCTTGCAAGATTTTCTCTTTCATATTAACTTTGGTAAAGTTAATTACAATGTGTCTAGGAGATGGTTCATTTTGATTGAGTTATGCGGGGGTTCTGAAACTATCTACCGTCTGAATTTCTTTACCTCTTGCAATGCTTGGGAAATTCTCCACCACAATGTCTTGGAATAGAACATCTGTGCCTTTAGGACCATTCTCTTCTCAATCCCTGTAATTGAGATGTTTGATACTTTGGAATGATCCAATAACTCTCTCAGGGAATATTCTCCTTTTTTCTGCCTCTTTAGGTTTGTTTTGTTTTGTTTTACTTTAAGACAAAGTTTCACTCATTTGCCCTGGGATTGAGTGCCGCGGCATCATACCTCACAGAAACCTCAAACTCTTGGGTGCAAGCAATTGTCTTACTCAGCCTCCTGAGTAGCTGGGACTATAGGCATCTGCAACAATGCCCAGTTATTTTTTTAGAGACAGGGTCTCACTCTTACTCGAGCTGGTCTCAAACTCCTTAGCTCAAGCAATCCATCCGCCTAAGCCTCCCAAGTGCTAGGATTTTCTGCCTCTTTGAATGCTTGGGATATTTCAAAAGACTTGTCTTCAATTTCTGAGATCCTTTCTTCTGCCTGCTCAACTCTATTAGTGAGGGCTCCTCTACCGTTTTTCAAAGCTCCTCAAATGTCTTTTTCAATTCCTTAATCTCTGCTATATCTTTTTTTCATTATGTCCATATTCTTGGTGACTTTCTCTTTCAATTAATTAATTTCTTGAGACAACTTTTGAACTACTTTTTTGGATTTCTATTTCCATCTTTTCCTCTATTCTATTCATCTTATTCATATTCTGAATTCTGTTTCTGACATTTCCACAACTTCTCTATGGCTGGTATTTTCTGTTATATCTCCTTCATCATCCCTTGGGGGAGTTGATGTACTCTGATTTTTCATGTTGCTAGAGTTCTTCCACTGGTTCCTCTCCATGAGTATTTTCTCCTATTTGGCAATTAAAACTGGCAGAATGAGACTGGATCAGGGGCCCCAGAAAATGAAGCTAACCACCCCTCACCAACAAGCTAAGCTTGTGATAGTGGATTTTCCCCTACAGGCTTGCAAAGGTCCCTTTCAGAGTTGTAGCCAGAGACTCTGAGAGCCAGCTTGGTGAGATAATGCAAGGTGACTCTGTCTTGATGTTAGCCAGCCTCTACCCAATACTATTGAGTCTCAGCATAACTCCGGAATCTCAGTTGGGGGCAGGGCCCTGCCCCCAGCCAGCAATAGCTGGAGGGGGATAATCTGTCCTTCTCTGCTACAATACCACCACCACTCAACCTCAGAGAGTCCCTGGGTGAAGAGCCTAGGTCAAAAGTTCTAATCAGATTGTCCCAGAGTACAAACACTGCTCTCAATAGAGTTCAAAGGGTCACCAAGTGGCCAGAAAGCAGAAATCTGCAGGGAAATCCATCTGTGCTATCCTGAGGGGCTGAAGCAGGGTCCCCTCCAGTGGGAAGGGGAGTCAGGAAAGAGCCCTGCCAAAGTCAGAATTGAGGCATCACTTTCTCCATGCCCATCACTAATTCAGCCTGCACCGCTGACTCAGTGGGCACCACCATCTCTGCACTGCCTGTTTCCTCATGTGCCACTGTTTCCACACTGCTATTTGGCGGCCCTCACAATTCCCGGGCCTCTCAGCAAATTCTCCAGACACTCTGAGCTCTGGAAGGGGCATACCTTCAGGCAGCCAGAAGAGTAGGGAAGAGTGAACTATGTGCTCAAAATTGCAGAGAAAATATTTGTTCACTTTTGTGCCAGACAGAATGACACCTAGACCAGATAGTTTCACATCAGAATTCTACCAAATCTTCAAAGAAGAACTAAAACCTATATTGCATAATCTGTCCCAGAACATAGAAAAGGGAGGAATCCTCCCCCAACATATTCTATGAAGCAAATGTCACCCTGATCCTCAAATCAGAAAAGAACCCAACAAAGAAAGAAAACTATAGATCAATATCATTAATGAATATCGATGCAAAAATATTTATTTATTTATTTATTTTTTGAGACAGAGCCTCAAGCTGTCACCCTGGGTAGTGCGCCATGGCATCACAGCTCACAGGAACCTCCAACTCCTGGGCTCAAGCAAGTCTCCTGCCTCCACCTCCCAAGTAGCTGGGACTACAGGTGCCTGCCACAACACTCGGCCATTTTTTGGTTACAGCCATAATTGTTGTTTGGTGGGCCCGGGCTGGATTGGAACCCACCAGCTCAGGTATACATGGCTGGCGCCTTAGCAGCCTGAGCCACAGGAGCCAAGCCAATGCAAAAATATTTAATAAGATCCTAGCAAACAGAATTCTACAACACATAAAAAAAGTTATACACTAAGATCAAGTTGTTTTTATCGCAGGATTTCAAGGTTGGTTCAACATATGTAAATCTATAAATATAATACACCACATTAATAAAATCAAAAACGAAGACCATGTGATTCTCTCACTTGACACTGAAAAGGCTTTTGCAGTTTTTGGCTGGGGCTGGGTTTGAACCTGCCACCTCCGGCATATGGGGCCGGTGCCCTACTCCTTTGAGCCACAGGTGCCTTCCCAGATAAGGCTTTTGATAATATCCAGCATCCTTTCATGATTAGAACACTTAAGAAAATAGGTTTAGATGGAACATTTCCTAAAATAATAGAAGCCTTCTACAAAAAACCCACATGAAATATCAGACTGAATAGTGTAAAATTGAAAGCATTTCCACTCAGATCTTGAACTAGACAAGGATGCCCCTTGTCACCTCTGCTAGTCAACATAGTACTAGAAGTCCTAGCCATCACAATCAAGCAAAAGAAGGAGATCAAGGGTTTTTAAATGGGGAAAGAGGAGGTAAAATTCTGCTTTCTTTGGATGACATGATCTTATACCTAGAAAACCTCAGGGACGCAACTACAAAGCTCTTAGAAATAATCAAGGAATATATCAGTGTCTCGAGATACAAAATTGATATCTACGAATCAGTAGCCTTTATATATGCCAATAATAGTCAAGCCAAAAATATAACCAAAGACTCTATTCCTTTTACAGTAATACCAAAGAAGATGATATACCTAGGAATATATCTAACGAAGGGCATGAAAGATCTCTATAAAAAGAACTACGAAACCCTGAGAAAACAAATAGCAGAAGATGTTAACAAATGGAAGGACATACCATGCTCATGGTGGGGAAAAAAATCAACATTCTTAAAATGTCCATATTACCCAAAACAATCTACATATTTAATGCAATCCCTATCAAAGCACCAATGCCATAATTTAAAGAACTTGAAAAAATAGTACTTTGTTTTATATGGAATCAGAAAAAACCCTGAACAGCCAATATAATCCTTAGAAATAAAAACAAATCCAGAGGCATCATGTTACCAAACTTCAAGTTATACTACAAAGCTATAGTGATCAAAACAGCTTGGTACTGCCACAAAAATAGAGACATAGACCTAAGGAATAGCATAGAGAATCTAGAGATAAACCCAGCCACATATTGTCATTTGATCTTTGATAAGCCTAACAAAAACATGCACTGGGGAAAAGAATCCCTGTTTAGCAAATGGTGCTGGGAGAACTGGTTAGCCACCTGTAGAAGACTGAAACTGGACCCACACTTTTCACTACTACAAAAAATTGATTCTCATTGGATAAAAGATTAAATTTAAGATATGAAATTTTAAAAATACTAAAAGAAAATACATGGAAAATACCTTGAAGATATTGGTCTGGGAAAATATTTTATGAGGAAGACACCCCTGGCAATTGCAACAGCACAAAAAATAAATAACTGGGATTTGATCAAGCTAAAAAACTTCTGCACAGCTAAGGGTACTGCAAGTAAAGCAAACAGACAGCCTTCAGTCTGGGAGAAGATTTTTGCATATTGGGATTTCAATAAAGGTCTGATAACAAGAATCTACAGGGAACTCAATTTAATAAGAAAAGAACAATAATCCCCTTTGTAATTGCACAAGACACTTGAATAGAAATTTCTCTGAAGATGACAGACGGATGGCCAACAAACACATGAAAAAATGCTCATCATCTTTAATCATCAGAGAAATGCAAATCAAAACCACTTTGAGATCTCACCTAACTCCAGTAAGATTAGCCCACATCACTAAGGCCTAAAACTACAGATGCTGGTATAGATATGGAGAGAAAGGAACTACTACACTGCTGGTGGGATCGCAAAGTAATACAACCTTTATGGAAAGAAATATGGTGAATCTTCAAAGAACTAAAAGTTGACATTCCATTTGATCCCAAGATTCCATTACCAGGTATCTACCCAGAAGAACAAAAATAATTTTACCACAAAGACATTTGTACCAGGCTCGGCACCTGTGGCTCAACAGGCTAAGGCGCCAGCCCCGTACACCTGAGTTGGTGGGTTGAAATCCAGCCTGGGCCCAACAAACAACAATGATGGCTGCAACCAAAAAATGGCCAGGCGTTGTGGCGGGCACCTGTAGTCCCAGCTACTTTGGAGGCCGAGGCAGGAGACTTGCTTGAGCCCAGGAATTGGAGGTTGCTGTGAGCTGTGATGCCACAGCACTCTATCCAGGGTGACAGCTTTTAGGCTCTGTCTCAAAAAAAAAAAAAAAAAAAAAGACATTTATACCAGAATGTCTATTGCAGCCCAAATGGTAATTGCCCAGTTATAGAAGCAACCCAAATGTCCATCAACCCATGAATGGATTAACAAATTGTGGTGTATGTATACCATGGAATACTATTCAACCATTAAAAAGATGGAGACTTTATATCTTTTCTGTTTACCTGGATGGAGCTGGAACACATTATTCTTAGTGAAGTATCTCAAGGCTCGGCACCCATAGCTCAGTGAGTAGGGTGCCAGCCACATACACCAAGGCTAGCAAGGTCGAGCCCAGCCTGGGCCTGCTAAATAACAATGACAACTGCAACCAAAAAATAGCCAGGCATTGTGGTGGGTGCCTGTAGTCCCAGCTACTCAGGAGGCTGAGGCAATAGAATCACTTAAGCCCAAGAGTTTGAAGTTGCTGTGAGCTGTGATGCCATGGCACTCTACCAAGAGCGACATAATAAGACTCTGTCTTAAGAAAAAACAAAAAAGCGGCTCGACACCTGTGGCTCAACGGGCTAAGGCGCCAGCCACGTACACCTGAGCTGGCGGGTTCGAATCCAGCCCGGGCCCGCCAAACAACAATGACGGCTGCAACCAAAAAATGGCCGGGCATTGTGGCAGGCGCCTACAGTCCCAGCTA
>CAUYON010021398.1:0-40745 GCA_963573935.1 Arctocebus calabarensis
GCCAAGAACATAGTAAATATCACTAGCAGACAGCCCTCAGAATGGGAAAAAATATTTGCAAGTTATGCCTCTGACAAAGGCTTAATAACCAGAATACATAGAGAACTTCAACGTATTTGCAAGAAAAAAACAAGAGATTCCATCTCAGGATGGGCAAAAGATCTGAAAAGAAACCTCTGTAAAGAAGACAAGCGCACGGCCTTCAAACACATGAAGAAAAGCTCATTACCCTTAATCATCAGAGAAATGCAAATCAAAACTACCTTGAGATATCATCTAACTCCAGTAAGATTAGCCCAAATGATGAAATCCCAAAACCAGAGATGTTGACGTGGATGTGGAGAAAAGGGAACACTTCTACATTGCTGGTGGGAATATAAACTAATACATCCATTTTGGAAAGACATTTGGAGAACACTCAAAGATCTAAAAATAGACTTGCCATTTGGCCCTATAATTCCTTTACTGGGTATATACCCAGATGACCAAAAATTACAGAACAACAAAGATATCTGTACCAGATTGTTTATTGCAGCCCAATTCAAAATTGCTAAGTCATGGAAGAAGCCCAAGAGTCCATCGATACACGAATGGATTAATAAACTGTGGTACATGTATACCATGGAATATTATGCAGCCTTAAAGAACGATGGTGACTTTTCCTTTTTCAATTTTACATGGATGGAGCCGGAACATGTTCTCCTTAGCAAAGTATCTCTAGAATGGAAGAAAAAGTATCCAATGTATACACCCCTAATATGAGACAAATTCTGTATCGTTCAAGTGAAAGCTTCAACCCATTTATTGCACAGGAAGACGGGGAAAGGGGAGAGAGAGGGAAGGGGAGGGAAAGGATGGGGGGAGATAGGACAAAGGGTGAGATCACATGTGTAGTACATATTTGAAGGGTCAGGAGAAAACGTCTAAATACGGATCAAAAATGCTTTCACATAGTAAATGAGAAAATCTCATGAATGTTATGTCAATCAGGTTGATAAAAATATCTCAGATTGCATGTGAAGCCTGCACACTGTACCCATGATTGAACTAATGTACACAACTATGATTCAATTAAAAAAAAAAAAAAAAAAAGAAGAAGAAGAAGAATACTAGTTGTCTTGAACCACACAGTAAATACATAAACACTAACAAAAGCTGATTAGCTGGCTTGGTGCCTGTGGCTCAACGGGCTAAGGCACCAGCCAGGTACACCTGAGCTGGCGGGTTCAAATCCAGCCCGGCCCGCCAAACAAGAATGATGGCTGCAACCAAAATATGGCCGGGCATTGTGGCAGGTGCCTGTAGTCCCAGCTACTTGGGAGGTGGGGAGGCAGGAGACTCACTTGAGCCCAGGAATTGGAGGCTGCTGTGAGCTGTGATGCTACAGCACTCTATCCTGGGTGACAGCTTGAGGCTCTGTCTCAAAAAAAAAAAGCTGATTAGCAAAAAAAAAGTCCATACATACCTTTTGTGATATCCAATACCACAGACAAGCAAAAAAAATCCTCACAAAATCAGCATGTGGTCTCTTGGACAATCCTATCATTATTGTTAAAATGGAAAACAAATTATGTGAACATTTTTATAACAATAATAGAATTATTATTGTTAATAATTATTATTGTTAATGTTGCTAAAATGAAGACAAGCAAAATTGGTTTTATGGAATAAATAATATGCTACTATGTGAAAAAAAAAATGGTTGGGAGTTGTGGTGGGCGCCTGTAGTCCCAGCTACTTGGGAAGCGGAGGCAGGAGATTTGCTTGAGCCCAGGAATTGGAGGTTGCTTTGAGCTGTGATGCCACAACACTCGACCCAGGGTGACAGCTTGAGGCTCTGTCTCAGAAAAAAAAAACTACATATCTTTTAGTAAAATGTTTAGCGCTATCTAGTTCTTCCTACATCCTTCCTCCACTCCTGTGTGGTTTTGACTTTTAATGCCAGGGCTCTTAGACTTTGGGAGTGGGACTACTTACAAAGCAGTCAAGTTCTGAGGGCCCTGGCAGGTATAAAAATACTAACACTTGATCATAAAGTTCATGTAGAGGATTTTTCCAAGGCCCTTCTTCCCTTTACCCCTCTTCCAATGAATTGCATCTTGTGGTGACAGTGACAGATCCTAGCTGATGTGTGACCTGCTTAGTTTCTGTCCCAAATGACATACCTGCAGCCTTTTTCTGCTAGCATTAGCTTACTAGGGATTCAAAGCCAAGTTCCCTTTTAGAATAATACTTGATCCTTAGTCACTAGCCTTCTTCCTCTGAGAAATATAAAGAATGGCTTTCCTCACTGAAGATCTGTCTCTCATCAGCTGTAAAGGGTATCACCAAGTATACTCTCTCCTCTGGCTTTTCCAAGTAAAATAGCAAGCATAAGTGTCTTCACAGGTACATGTCAGATTCCGAGGAGAACACTCTCACGTTGCGATTGCTCTTACAATAGCACGGAATCAACCTAACAGAAGGAGTCCAGGAGAGAACAGAGATGCTAGATGCTATTTTTAAAAAAAAATGTTTATGAGTTGTTCTTCTGGTTTTCCCCCTCATTGTAGGGCAGGGAGAAAAATCTGGTTCTTTCCTATTCCTTAAGATGGAAGAAAATCCCATTGCATTTTTATTATTATTTTTGTTACAGAATCACTTTTTAAAGTTTTAGTTTTCTCTCACACATGTTAAAGACGGGTGTGGCAGTTTGTAGTCAGCTATTGGGAGAGACGTTTGCAGAACCCCTGGTAACACAAGAGTTTTTGTTCCCTATTATTTCCATCTTTGGGCCATTAGCAAGATTAAGACATGACAAAAAGTTCCACTTAGCATTCTGTGGCCTCCGCTGGATTTGGGGGGGTAACAAACCCAACAGGGGTAAGATGTATTCTTAGCCCTCAGGAGAAAAGTGCAGAATACACAGGGATAAACAAATCACTTCAACACAAGGCAGTTGATACCAATGAGAGTCACAAAGATTCATTTCTTGAGGAAACCACAGGCTGATCAGAAATCCAGCCAAGAAGATGACTCTTCAGACAACAGAATGGGAGGCCCAATATTAGAGAAAACGACAACCCAGAATGAAAATGCAAGGCAATCCACTCGGGACCCCTTGTGCTGTGCCAAGGCTTTGTTTTCTTTTTATTTTTAGTAAAATCTATCCTTTAAGGAAAAAAAAAAAAGAAACAAAAAAAATGCAGAGTGGAAACACAGCTTCCCCATTAAAATCTCCCATTATTTTCATCTATACTACTTTTTGTTTGGTTGGGTTTTGTTTAGTTTTAGAGACAAGGTCTCCCTCTGTTGCCCAGGCTGGAGTACAGCGGTGTCATCATAGTTCACTGCAGCCTCAAACTCAGACCTCCTAGAGGTCCCTAGAGTAGCTGAGACTATAGGCATGTGCCACCACACCCAGCACGTTTTTCTATTTTATGGGGTCTCACTCTCACTCAGGCTGCTCTCAAAATCCTGGCCTCAAGCAGTCCTCCTGCCTACGCCTCCCAAAGTGCTAGGATTATGGGTGTGAGTCACTGTGACTGACCCTTTACTACTTTAAATATTTGTTTTATGTAATGTTCACTGGTCTCTTTATTCAATTCCATACTTTTGCAATTATATAGATTTTACTTTCTGATATTTTAAGCAGTTACTATTCAATTAACATGTTTCTCTGTCTACGGGATGGTGAATTTCATTTAGGGTATGGTTGGCTAAAATAAAACATGTAACATCAAGAACATCAATGTCAGATGCAGGTAAGGTATGCACTTAGGTATATATCCATATTTATGTAGCTCTACACAATGAGTATAATTTGTCAGTATAATTTCCAGCTCTAACGATACTTAACTGACCACAACTAAATGTAAAAATGAGATGTTCCTAATTGCGTATTTACCTAAGTTAGAGAATATAATTAGAAGTTAAATGTCATTAAAGAACCATTAATTTAGTATCAAGATCTATATGAAGCAGAAATGAGTTCGGCCCAGTGACATGACACTGGATTTCTAGGAAACATATTAGGTATCTTCCTTTAAAGAAAGACAAAAAAAAAAAAAAAATTACTGAGCTAATGCATGTCTGAGAGTCTTTACTATGAACCAATCTGGAATTGACAGGTGTGTGCATCAATCAACAAACAGCCTAAGCCAACTTACATACATTTGGCATGCAGTACATATTAAACTAAATTATTTTCTAACTCACACATTACTTAAGATTAAAAGATAAATAATGTATCCACGTGTTACTTCTTTTTAAGTACCAAGAGGCCCTAAAGGTCAGGAAAAGAATGTGATATGAGAAAACATGCTTTTCATCATTCCCATTACATAGCAAGTACTCATCAAACACTGTATCATTTTAAAAATAATTTTATTTAACAAATACCTTTCTAAGGCTTACTAAGTGTAGGGCACTGCCCTATGCTCCTTAATTAAATGAATTTGAGGGAAGGAAGCTTAAAAAAGAGAGTATGGATCTGTTCTGTTCTGGGCAAAGACAGAGGCAGATAGAGAAAATGCTTTTTTTTTTTTTTTACTTTTGTTTAGAAAATGCTTTTTTAAAGAAGGATTTGAGATTCAAAGAATATAAAACAAAATCAAAAAAGGGGGAAAAAGCAGATCACCATTCTAGCTTATAGGGGGTTTCCATTGTTGAATAATGTTCTGTTTTGAATTTATCTATTCCTTCTTAACAAACATTTCCAGGATTCATGGTTTAAATCAACATTTTATTGCTATTCTCATGGTTCCTGGAATTGACATGCAAGCTGGGATTTTTTCTCGTTGTTCCAGGTATTTTCAACATGGTGGTATTTAGTTGGTAGACAGGATGGGCCCGTGGATACAAACCATGTCTGATGTCTTATCAGGGATGGCCCAAATGCTGGACACAGTTGAGCAAGTAGATCCAAGAACCTCCACTTTGATGGTCTTGGTTTGGGTTGAAGGTTGTTAAACCTCCTACATAGAAGCTCAGGCTCCTAGAGAGACCTGAGAAGAAACAGACTTCCTTCAACCTAAACGTGGCATGGCCAACCATCACTTTCTCCACAACCTATTGGCTGAACAAATTACTAAGACCAGCCTCAGAGAATGGTATTAGATTCCGTTTCTCAAGAATGTGCAGTTATCATTAATCTATCACAGTCTGGTGGCACCTTGAGATTCAAATCATAATACAGATACAACTCCCCAAAATGCTAACTGTGCTGATACTTCTGATTAATACTGAAGATATTAATTGCCATCTTTTCATTTCTGAGTAATGTGTTGGCTATTTGAGGTTTTTTCTGATTCCATATAAAACAAAGTATTATTTTTTCAAGATCTTTAAAGTATAACAGTGGAGCTTTAATAGAGATTGAAATAAAATTGTATATTGCTTTGGGTAGTAAGGACATTTTAATAATGTTGATTCTTCCCAGTCATGAGCAAGGTATGTTTTTCCATTTGTTAACATCTTATGTTATTTCTTTTCTTAAACTTTTATAGTTCTCTTTATAGAGACCTGTCACGTCTTTTGTTAGGTAAACTCCCAAATATTTCATCTTTTTTGGCACTACTGTGAAAGGAATAGAGTCCTTGATTGTTTTTCAGCTTGACTATTGTTGGTATACATAAAGGCTACAAATTTATGAGTGTTGATTTTGTAACCTGAGATGCTGCTGTATTCCTTGATCACTTGTAAGAATTTTGTAATAGAATCCCTGGTGTTTTCCAGATATACAATCATCATCTGTGAAGAGTGAAAGTTTAATCTCTTCTGATCTTATGTATATACCCTTGATCACCTTTTCTTGCCTAATTGCAATGGCTAAGACTTCCATTACAATGTTGAAAAGCAGTAGAGACAATGGACAACCTTGCCTGGTTCCAGATCTGAGTGGAAATGATTTCAACTTAACTCCATTCAATACAATATTGACTGTGGATTTGCTGTAGATTGCCTCTATCAGTTTAAGAAATATTCCTTGTATACCAATTTTCTTAAGTGTTCTGATCAAGAAAGATGTTGGATATTATCAAAAGCTTTTTCTGCAATAATTGAGAGAACCATATGGTCTTTTTTTTGTTTGTTTGTTTGTTTGTTTACATGATGAATTATATTTATAGATTTACGTATATTGAACCAGGCTCGAGACCCTGGGATAAAACCCACTTAGCATAGTGTATAATTCATTTAATTCATTTGATGTGTTGCTTGATTCTTTTTGCTAGGATCTTATTGAGTATTTTTGCTTCAATACTTATTAGTGATGCTTATTGTAGCCCAACTCATAATTGCAAAGTCATGGAAGAACCCCAGGTGCCCATCGACACATGAGTGAATCAATAAATTGTGGTTTGTGTACACCATGGAATATTATGCAGCCTTAAAGAAGACAGAGACTTTACCTCCTTCATGTTTACATGGATGGAGATGGAACATATTCTTCTTAGCACAGTATTTCAAGAATGGAAGAAAAAGTATCCAATGTACTCTGCCCTACTATGAAACCAATTTCAAGAAAGCTATAACCCAACTATAGCCCAAGAAGGGGAAAGAGAATAGGGAGGGCAGGGGAGGAAGAAGAATGGGTAGAGGGTGGATAATTGGTGGGAACACAACTACAGTGCATTTTACAAGGGTACATGTGAAATTTACTAAGTGTAGAGTATAAATGTCTTAACACAGTAACTAAGAAGGCTATGTTAACCAGTTTGATGAAAATATTTCAAATGGTAAATAAAATCAGCACATTGTACCCAATAATTACATTAATGTACACAGCTATGATTTAATAAAAAATAAATAAATAAGCATCCTTACCAACACCCATGCAATTGAAGCCCAATGTCTAATCTAAGTGAAAGAAAATTCTATGGTTTCACTCTGACGAATCAAACAGTTGTTCTAGATCATAATTAGCATGCCAGTGAAAATACTTAAAAGAAAGAGATAAATGATAGATGCTGTTTCCCAGCCAAACTGAGGATCTGGCACCCTCTGAATTCAGCCCTTACCACACTCAGGCTCAAATGCAGAAACAGGAATTTGATATGCGCAAGAAAAATTGGTGGATGGGCATTTTTCTTCTGTTGGTAGAACCAGGAGAAAATCCATTAGTAGAAACATGCTGTTCCCTTTTTCTGAAACTTTCATTCTTTTTTACCCCCATCCCACCCCACCATCTCAGAATAAACCCCTCTAAATTAAAGCCATATTTGTGGATCATAAAAAGAAATTTCTCTGAGTTTCCAATAAATAGCAGTAGGTTTTGATTCTCATACATGTGCAGTGCGCACTCCTGAGTGGTTCACTTCATTTGGCATTGCTGGAAGATTGGTAATGAATTTTCCTGACAGATACATCGCTGGGCAGATCGGATCAGGGAAATGAGTTCTTGGGGGCACAGGCTCGTCCGGAATTGTAACTGTGTATTTACTGACCCCACGTTAAAGGAATGTTTCATACCAATACTCTGAATGGAAACTGATAGTCTCTGTTGTTTTCATTGCTTAAACTGCACATTATTATGATGAACTATATTTTAAATTAACTTCAGTGGTAGCAGAGCTTTTCCCAAAAAGAAAAGTCAAATTAAATGCTCCATATTTTGCTAGCAGCATATTGTTCAACTAAAAACAATTTCTTTATGGATTTACAGAAAAAAGAACAAGCTCCTGAATTTAAGATGAAAAAACAGTAATGTCTCTCCCTCCCTCCCTCTCTCTCTCTCTCTCTTTCTCTTTCTCTCTCTCTCGCTCACACACACATACAAACACACACACACCAAAAAACACATATACACACAGTATAATTCTTCCATGTACTTAAGTAAGGATAATATATTCTCTGATATGTTTAAAAACTTTCTGGTCCAAAACCTTTGGAAAAAGACTATGAAATCTTAGCTTGAGCTGAATTCAAGTTAAGTGTCAGAGATTTCCACCAGAGTTGGGTTCCCTTTGAATTTTAATTTCCCTTGGACAGAGTACTTGCAACCAAAGCAATCTCTAGATTGGAAGGCTAAAAACTGGCCAGCCTGCATCTGACCTTTCTGGCAGATGTTTATAAATGGAATGGATTGCCTTTCCTAACCCAAACTGCGTAATCTTTGGTTAGGGTTGTTTTCCATGCAAATACCTAAAGAGACTGTGGTTTGTGCTGCTGGCCATTGGTAATAGGTTATATTCAGAGCTCTGGTCACTGACTAAACCCAGCTGGATCAGGAATGACCCTTTTAAATCAAGGGATAAAAGTTTGATACATTATGGAAATTAGTTGATCTGGTCAGCAAGATTTTTCTTTTCTTGCTAAAGCCCAAATTATGATCCAGTCAATTCACCAATATGGTGAGCAGAATAAATACAGAGGAATCTCAATTCTGATTTGACCAGAAAGCTAACCAACTGACACAACTACAAATGTGTCCTGTCAAGTGATGTAACAAGGCGAGCCCACTTATAACTGATTATTGGAGATGGCTGAGTAGTAGGTAGGAAGAGAATCTGGGGATGGTTACTCCTGAATACCTCTGTTTGCACTAAGAACGTCATACAAGTGAGAAGCTTGTGGAAACAAGATCTCATGGCAATGTGGGAACCAGAATTCAAGTGATGAACAACTTCCGCACATTTTAAGAAACACAGCAGTAGAGTTCCTGAAGGGTGTTTTAGTCATTCTCCTACAAGGAAAAAATGAGAACTAAGTTTACAAGTGGACATATAAGAGCAGGGACTTGCAGATAGCTTGTTGAGAAAACATCTGGAAGCTGTGACTCCCCAGATGATGAAGGAAAGGAATCTTGCAATAGAGTTCCTCTAAAGAGGTGCAGCAATCCCATGACTACTGTTTCTCATAGACAATGGGGTATGCTTGATGGAGCAAAAAGTTTAGTACAATAATAAGAGCAGAGGTTGTGACACAGGTCAAGCTGACCTGTGTTCGGCTTTCATTTCTGCAACTTCTGCTTGTGTGGACTTGGGTAACATTCAACCTGCCCGAACCAATCTTGCAGCTAATACTTTTGGTTTTACAATAAGGCTTAGTGAAAATGTGTATGAAGTACCTAGCATTATGCCTGGTACATGTTAGTACTTTATAAATGATAAACTCTATGATCATTCTTGTTGTATACGATAGTATCCCTCAATGAATAAGACAGGAGCAGGTATGAATACCAAATTTACCTCTTTGTAGCTGTGTGAACTGGAATAAATTCCTCATTGAACTTTAATTTCATCTCCTTTATAATGGGGGGAACAATCATTACCTTCTTGGGAATCACATGATCATAAAATCAATGATATAATAAAGTGCTGAACAGAGTGTCTGACATTTAATAATGCCCATTTACTATGTCATTTCCATCAGAGGTCGCTGAGACCCTTGAGCTGTTCAGTAGACCTGGTCTGACTAGCAAGGTCAGCCAAGTCAGAGAGAAAGCAAGGTATGGGGGAGGTGAGAATAAAGCAGCCAGGACTCCAGTGCAGCAGAAAAAGAGTAAAGTTTATTTAAAGTAAAGCATAGGTAAGCACAGACTATCTCAGATACAGGGAAAGGGTACCCCTCAAGAGAGAGAGGAGTTGCCATAAAAAGACAGTACACGACCCTAGGCATCTTATCTTAGTTTCTTCTACAATTATCTCCAAGAGTTTGTCATTGATTTCTCAGGTCCTTAAGTATTCTTTTGCATTTCTTACTGGTTACAGGTTACCTTAGTTACCACACCTGCCTATTTTCCTTTGCTTTGTAACTGTGTATTTACTGACCCCACGTTAAAGGAATGTTTCATACCAATACTCTGAATGAGTTAATTACTGCCTATTTTTCTAACATTGTACAGTGTACATTGTACACAAGGAGGCTTGTGATGTTTGTGACCTTTGTTGTGTGCACTGTTCTGTAAAACTCCACTTTGTGTCACAAGCTAGAAACTGTATTTGTGGAAAACAAGTCATTCTTCATCTACTCAGTACACAACATTCCCCAAACTTATTGTTTGCTGCAGGCCCTTTGTAACTTTCTTATCTAGGAGGCCAGACTTTTCTCTTTCTTTCTTGTAACCCTTTTTTATCCCTAATCAATTTCTATCTCCACAGACCAGGGTCCCTAATCAATTTCTATCTCCACAGACTGGGGCATATGTGTAGATGAATACAGAGATAAATCAAGAGTCTCTGTTAGCTCTCAAAGAAAGATACACCCAGACTGGAGTTCAGCATTAAGACAGAACTACTATAGCAAACGCTATGACAATAAACTCTGGGGAAGTGGTTACAACCAGAGATGGATAGAACATGCCTGGGGAGAAGAACCCACAGAGAAATCTGACTCAGATAAAAGTAATCACAGGAAAGGTTCCTGATACAATGGGACTTGTAATTGTTAAAAATATTTGGGGGGGCGGTGCCTGTGGCTCAGTGGGTAGGCACTGGCCACATATACCAAGGGTGGTGGGTTCAAATCCGGCCCCAGCCAAACTGCAACATAGCCGGGTGTTATAGTGGGCACCTGTAGTCGCAGCTACTCAGGAGGCTAAGGCAAGAGAATCGCCTAAGCCCAGGAGCTGGAGGTTGCTGTGAGCTGTGTGACACCACAGCACTCTACCAAGGGCAATAAAGAGAGACTCTGTCTCTAAATATATATATATATATATTCATTCAGTAGGGGAAAGATTTCCTATTTAATAAATGGTGCTGGGTGAACTCGCTGGTGACCTGTAGAAGACAAACTGGACCCACACCTTTCACCTTTATCTAAGATAGACTCTCACTGGATTAAAGATTTAAACTTAACACATGAAACTATAAAAATACTAGAAGAAAGTTCAGGGAAAACACTTGAAGAAATCGACCTGGGCAAATATTTTATGAGGAGGACCCCCCCTCCCCTCTGGCACTTGAAGGAACACCAAAAATACACTATTGGGACCTGATCAAACTAAAAAGCTTCTGCACAGCCAAAAACACAGCAAATAAAGCAAGCAGACAACCCTCAGAATGGGAGAAAATATTTGCAAGTTATGGCTCCGACAAAGGTTTGATAACCAGAATCCACAGAGAACTCAAACGTATTAACAAGAAAAGACAAGTGATCCCATTTCAGGGTGGGCAAGGGACTTGAAGAGAAACTTCTCTGAAGAAGACAGGCGCATGGCCTACGGACACATGAAAAAATGTTCACCATCCTCAATCATCAGAGAAATGCAAATCAAAACTACTTTGAGATATTGCCTAACTTCAGTAAGATTAGCTCACATAACAAAATCCCAAAACCAGAGATGTTGGCATGGATGTGGAGGAGAAAAGGGAACACTTCTACACTGCTGGTGAGAATACAAACTAAAATGTTCCTTTTAGAAAGATGTTTGGAGAACACTTAGGGATCTAAAAATAGATCTGCCATTGGATCCTATACTTCCTCTACTAGGTACATATCCAGAAGACCAAAAATCACATTATAACAAAGATATTTGTACCAGAATGTTTATTGCAGCCCAATTCATAATTGCTAAGTCATGGAAGAAACCCAAGTACCCATTGACCCACGAATGGATTAATAAATTGTGGTATATATACACCATGAAATATTATGCAGTCTTAAAGAAAGATGGAGACTTTACCTCTTTCATGTTTACATGGATGGAGCTGGAACATATTCTTCTTAGCAAGGTACCTCAAGAATGGGAGAAGTATCCAATGTATTCAGTGTTACTATGAAACAAATTTATAGCTTTCATATGAAAGCTATAACCCAACTATAGCCCAAGAAGAAGGGGAAAGTAGAGAGGGAGGGGAGGGGAGGATGGGTGGAGGGAAGGTAATCAGTGGGACCACACCTATGGTGAATCTTACATGGGTACATGTGAAATTTACTAAATGTAGAATATAAATGTCTTATTACAATAACTAAGAAAATGCTGTGAAGGCTATGTTAACTAGTTTAAGGAAAATATTTCAAATTGCATATAAAACTAGCACATTGTACCCCATGATTGCATTAATGTACACAACTATGATTTAATAAAAAAAAAAAAAAAGAAAGAAAGAAAGAAAAGAAAAGGAGGGAGGAAGAGGCAAGAACACTTGACTTGCTGTTGAGGGGGGAAGCTAAGATCTTCCACTGGGATGATAACCAGTTACAGGCTCAAAACACCAGGCACATCGTCTGTCTTTCTTTAATGGGCTTCATCAAGGTTTTAACTGATTTACTCTTTCGATTTTAGTTAATTTCAACATTTTTTTCATGTCTTCTTCTTTGGAATACTCTAGATCACTTTACATATTTCACATCTAAGCTACAAAGCACGCCAGGACATTCAGACAATAAAAGGCCTGATATTTATGCTGGGAGAGTTAAAACTGTACCCCTAAACTCATACCCAAGAACTTGTCGATAGGCCAATTTGCATCTTGGCCACATTTTGAGGTCTTGGCGGCAACAGCCACTCTGTAAACTCACACCACATGTGGTACTAATTGGCGCTGTTGGCAGTCTCAGAAGAGAAGCTAGGGACTGAGTGGGCACGGAGGCCTAACAATGCCCTCATACAATGGTTCTCAACAGGAGTGAGAAATTAGAACTGCCAAGGGAAGGCTAGGCCTCTGGGGCAGGTCAATGAGATGAATAGATGAGTCTCTCAGAGCTTTTCAAAAGCAACCCCCACACACACGCCAAAAAAAAAAAAAAAAGAAAAGAAAATAGATTTGAAATAGATACTTTATTTTGTACCAAACTTCCAAAATAGACCAAGGAGAACTTATTCACTTAACAAGTGCAGTGAAGGAGGATAAATGTGCAGATGCAAGAACCATCCAAGGTCAGACACCTTGGAAAATATGGGGACTCAGCCATTGATTCAGGCCAATAAACCTCCCCCAGGTCAAGTTCTCCATCTGCAAAGCAATCGTGGGTCTTTCATGGCATTTGCCTCCTACCAGCTGAAGGGAACAGGGGGCACTTTTGTAGTTTGTTGAAGTGCTTTGATTTTGCAAAGTTTAAACCCAAACACAGGGATCTCTTATAATGTCTTAGCTGTGAGTCCCCATCGGCATGAGGAAAGCAGCAGTGGTGTTAGGGATAATTACCCCCGTGCACAGCTGTGTTGGAGACAGAATTAGCAAGAAATAGAATGGAGCCTCAGGGACTTGGGGTTAATTGTAAGAATACAGTGGGGAGGAAGGAAACACAGGGACTGCCCCATAGCCACATTGAAAGGCTCATAGAACTGGCCAGTTTTGTTTTCTTATATTTTAAGATACAACCGTAGCTTTGGTTTCCCCATGGCAATTATAATCATCTTAGCATTCAGCATCTCTCTTTTCTTTCATTGTGCCTGTGTGTACTTGCTTCGTATCAGAGCACAATAAAACCAGAGAACTCCCTGATCTGACCCTATCAACGTCTTTACAGCAGCTTCTGCTTTCTTTTCCCTCAGAAATTGGAATGCAATTATAAGAACCTGAAATTACACATACAGTTATTACATTTTTCTCTCTCTCCCTCTCCTTCTATCCCATTACTACTTCTCTAAGCTCCCCCCTAAAATGTGTAGAGCCTAAGGTATGACTAGAGAACCCCTAGACTTCACATTTCTCTTTTCATTGCCACCCCTTTTGCTCAGTATGAAGGGCTTCACACACATGTGTGCAAACATCAGCCCTCTAAGTCCCAGCTCCATCCACCCCATGCACCTGCCCCTCTGGATACCATGACAGTGGCCATTCTTCAGAGACTTCACAGGTCAGCTGGAGAAGAGGCTGCACAGGACTAGGAGGGAAACTGAGGACACTGACTTAGGGAATTCAAGGGCCCTAAGAACAGACTGTGGCCTAAACAAAGCCCCTTGTACTCTGGTACTTCTCACCCTATGGGACAAAGCCAAGAAGGATCCAACCATAAAGCCATGTAGGTCTTTGAGGCTCTTGAGGCTCTTTGAGCCTCTTGAGAGGCTCTACTCTAAGACCCTATTACCTCACAGAGGTTCTATTCCCAGATATCTCAGCCGAGGTAACTCACTCATGAGGAATACTATTTCTCGTCTCCAATGAGCGGATAGTTCACTGCTTCTAGTCTGGGGTTAGAATTATTCCCCAGTGAGCCAGTAGGGTTCAAATACAAAGTGTGAGCCAGGAAGAAAAGGCTAAAACAACAACAAAAAGGCAATGGTGTGTTATTTTATTTTATTTTATTTTTATCAGCAGAAGCCTGAAAAGTATGTGTTGTAACAGATTCAAAGGGGGCTACAGGACGTATAAAAAAATCATGAACAGATTGGAACAAATTCACCAAAATGGGTGCGTGAATTCACCAGAATTCACATGCAACGTGCTTACCCAGGCTGCTCATGTAATTATAACTGTTGCTTTCTGGATTTCTTGCTTCATATCTGGACTCAGTGGGGACTCATGATAAATAAAGTTGATACACAAGAAATATTCCTTAGCATATTTCAGAATCTGAGATTGAGGATATATATTAGCCACTTTGGGATGCTATAACAAATAGTAATACCATTACTTTTTTAGTTTAAACAACAAACATTTATTACTCCCAGTTCTAGAGGCCATGGAGTCCAAGGTCAAGATGCCTGGAGGCCTGGCCCTGATGAAGCCTGCTTCCCTGACTTATGGACAACTGCATCCAAAAAGCTCTCTCCTGTTTTATAGGGATAATCTCCTCAAGAGGGCTCCACTCCCAAGATCTAGTAACCTTCCAAATGCCCCATCTCCAAATATCATCTCCTTTGGGGTTAGAATTTCAATATATGAATTAGGGGAATTTAGGGGGAGAGTCATGAAAATTCAACCCCCAGTAGAGGCCAAACCTATTTTCTAAAAAGCAGAAATGGGAAGTGGATGAGAAGCTTCTGGTCTTCAGTGCTGTACTGTCAGATGCATCAGGGGTAAAGGTGAAGAACATGGGGAGGAACATAAAGGCAGGTGCTGAAATACATGCATATGAGGCTGGCGCCCTACTCCTTTGAGCCACAGGCGCCGCCCTCTCCTTTTGTAGTTCAAATGGAGAATCTTGTCTTTATTAAAATACTCTAAATTCCTTATGATTCAGAAGCTTTCTTTCTACTTACAATGCTCTCATGGAATTTGTAGTTCTGAATCATACCTCATGTTCATTAATGATTTCTAGGCAGCATTCTCAGCTATTTATGTGTTCCACCTCCTTCATCCTCACAATCTGATGAGGTAGGTGTGATTACTATCCTGGTGTTGCCATGAAGCCAAGCAGCCCTGCCAGCTTCATCATTTTCCTGAGTTCACATAGTTAGGAAGTTAGGGCTGGGCTGGGTTTCACCCAGTTCTCTCATCCATAAAAATAACTCATGCAAAGTCAGCCATGAACCAAAGGGTAACCAACAAATAGGAGCTGACCGAATGTGATTATCTGCTGGCAAGTGAGTCATCCTTCTTTTTTTTTTTTCACACAGGTGCAAAAAGTAGAACAATGTTTCTTGTAAGATCATTGTGATTTCTCCATCTGTTTACTTTCAGAGTTAACTACCTATTTTTCTTCATTAGTCTGTGACTAACAAGTGCAGCATATTTATCACTGAATGCCCAGGAAATAACACAATTCCTGGGGCACAAAATATCTCCAATAATTGTTAAATATGATAATACTGGAGATAGAAGCTTCATTTTTCAAGAAATTACACAAAAATTGCAATGTATCAATTTATCTCCTAAAACAAAACAGTACAGCCATTCCCTGTTTTACTGGATAAGACACGTTCCTAAGAATATCTTTAGATCATAATTCTATATAACTCAGATCCTTGATGAACAGTGCATATGTGATAATAATAATACAAAGAACAACACCCAAATGGCTCGTATGTGATAGTAACAATGCAGTGTAAAACTACAATAATAATAACCCTGCACTGCAATAATAAGTTACAGAAACGATTGTGTTCTTCCTCTTAATTCCAACTCTAGTAAGAAAGTTAGGCTTATTTTGATGTTTAACCCAAATCAATAATAAGGTTTCCATTTCAATAATGAATCAAATGCAGCTTAGTGGCAATTGATGCTGTCATTGGAGCACAGCCTTTCACATGCTCCCTCCATTATTCTCACTTTATTCTTTGCAACTGTTCCCAGAGCCAAGTGATCAAAGCCTAATGCTCTCCCAATAGATGATGGCTTCTGACATTTCTCCAAATGCTTAATTATATCTACTTTTGTTTCCACCATATCACCTTTCTCTTCGCTATAGGCTCACCTAGACTTGCAGAGAACTCTTTCATTTTGGACACATGTCGTAAGGGTAAACACAGACCTACAAAATCAAATTTGAAAAGTGAAGACTAAAAAGTGATGCTGTACATCAACGACCACAGTAACAACGAAAGTAGCTGCTGGTGTGAAGACGCTGGGCCACCAAACTATCAGCCACTTGCACCATGTGGGTCTGTTCACATGCACAGAAAAAAATTATTTCAGAATTATTAATTTAGTTACTTAATTATAAATTATCCTTAGAAGAAGACTCAGGAGCCCATTCATAAGTATGGAACACCATTAAGTAGGGTCATTCATAACGTGGGGCTGCCCAGTATTTCCAATATTGTAAGCTAAACAGAAAAGTTTAAAGTTTACATTTCTGTGTTAGTAATTTAACACGAATCCATTTTTATAGGTCTTAGGTGATACATTTGGTTTTAAGTGTTTCGTCTTTATATTTTTCCAATTTAAGTTGCAGTGAATACCTTTTCATTTCCATGTTGAATAAACTGTAAGGTACAAAACCATCCCTAAATTAATGACACCAGTTATCCCCCTTTGACTTAGAACATAAAACAAGGAAATATAATTCCTTTTTCTTTGTAGAAATGTTGTCTTAAGGCAACACCACACCAAACCAATATTAAAAATTAATATGTATATACAAATGTAACCTCGACAACAGGGAATTGAGAAAGGGCCACAAACATTAATTAAAGAGAGAGTTTTCCAAATTAGAGTCCTTCCTGAAAGTGTGTGCCAAATCCCAGAAAGTCCGGCTTAGAAACCCGAAGTTGAAGACTACAGGCGACTTCCTTCAGCATGTGAAGAACCTTTGCTCTCACAACTGTGTCGACCACTCGCAGGCACCTGGACCTGCAAGAACTGGAAACAGTGGGGAACTGGTGCTCTTTCTCTGCTGCAAAGATTCAAACCAAAAAAATAAATGAATCTAGATGCCCAGGAACGCTTTTCTTTTCAATCGCCCAAGGTGACCTTCAGCAGAAATGAAAACAAAAATATTTTTCTCCTCCTAAAGGAGATGATTTCTGCTTGAAACAACATATATGGAAGCACTTAAACATTCAGGCACTCACTGCTTTGCCCCGTGTCACTCTTCAGAGTGAGACAGTGGCATTTATCTGTAATGAGAAACGTCCGAATAGGGAAAGCATGGAGAGATTAAAATCACCTAATCCTGGAAGTTTTCTGAGCAACATATTCCTATACTACCCCTCTCATGTACCCCCATACCTCCGGCCATCATCAGACTTTTAGAAGCAATTGTCCTACAATTCTAGAACACACCCAGGTTGACTGTCTGCAAGGCAGTCTCAACAAAATGCAATTTTTCATCGATGCACTGATGACTTATTCCATTCATCAGATAAAAATATACTCATGCAAACCAAAAATTCGTTTGCATAGCCAAGACTTTTAAGTTTTATACAATATGTGCACAACTCCAGTGCTTAATACAACACAAACATTGCTTAAATATGTCTCCCTTTATGCCAGAGACATTCAGATATCAAATATTTATAATACATTAATTTTAAAAATGGTTAAGAATTTGTACCCTTTCCCTCAGATAGAAACCTGTTCCCATCCCCCTTTTCTCTGAATTTTCACAGTCCCCTGGATCTCTATTATGGAGATTTTATTGCACTCACTGAAATTACTGTTATTTGTGAAATGGCTTTTCCCCACCCACGTCACTGAAAAACATTCAAAGGAACAAATTTTACATTAACTATGTGTGAATTATTGTCAGGGACCAATAATGGGTATTACAAGAAATTCTCAAAGTTATTTCCTAAATGAGTCAGTACATGAGTAAACAGTTAGTGACATTTCTGAATACCAAAGCCTGGATATCACCTTCTGTCTTGCCAGACCAGAATCTTGCAAACTAGAACCAACAAGGGTTTCTTTGTCCTGCAATATTGTTCCCTATCTCTTTGCTGTCACCTAATGTGTAATATTTTTCTGTTATCATACATTATTATCAACAACACTGGGTATTTAAGAATCAAATGGAGTTCGGTGAAAGCAAAAAGAAACTATTTATAGGAAGGAAAATAAGAATGCAATTTTAATTATTAAAGGCTGTAAGTTTTATAACTCTCTTCAGACATACATTGAACTCTGATATGGGGGAATAAATAGAAAGGTTCTATCAAATATACATAGGCACAGGTTTTAAAAGATTCTAAGTCACACCCTTATATTGCACAGTGTTATCTGACAAATAATTCTGCCTTCTTATCACTACCTATAGCTTCAAGTGGTATTTCTGTGTGGTCCTAAAACATCCAAATAGAAAGAAATTCAAATCAGCCAACCATCCAGAATGCTGGTTTATTCAACACCAAATTTATTTGACGCTCTCCAAATCATTGATTTTTTTTCAATTTTAAATCCAAATGGTACTATTTGTTATACTTGAGAGAATTGTAATTGCACAGTCTAATAGATGTATAAAAGAAAAACATTGTGGTACAGGGAATAAGAACAATGTGAGATTTATATAGATGTTATTATGAACCAAATGAGCCACATCTAAAGCACCACCGAATTTTTCAGATTATCAGGAACACTAAGTCAAGAATTTCATCAGTATTCTTCATGGAGTTCCCTCTTGTTTCAATAGCAGAAAGCTTATCTAATGCTCTGAATCCTAGATTTTGCTCAGTGGCTATTTATAATTCCTGTATTCTTGCATCTTGCACCATATCTTCAGCAACTTAGTAACAAGTTTCTGTAAATCAGAAGTTTGCGAATCTCTTACATGAATCCACGACTTAGGGTCTCAGAAGGCTGAAATTGAGGCATTAGCTGAACTGTGTTCTCATCTGAGGTTGATTAGGGAAGAATAGGCTTTCAAGCTCCCACAGTTTGTTGGCAAGATCTCGATCTCTCTCTCTCTCTCTCTCTCTCTCCTTGAAGTTTTAGAATTTATGCTAACTTATTTCTCTGAATCCACCAACAGCTAGTCTTTAATGCCAAGAAAGGACTTACCTGATTTGGTCAGGTCCACCCAGAATAATCTCCCTTTTAACACAAAGACAAATAATTAGAAATCTTAGTCACATCTTTAAAATTTCCTTAATACTTTCCATATCCCTTTGCTTAGAAACAAGTTTCCGGTTCCTCCCATCCCCAAGGGAAAAGATACCCATCCTTAAGGGGGAGGAATTGCTTAGGTCATATATGGAGAAAGGAGCTAGGAAGCTTGGGGTCAATGCCTATCACATTTTGTCAATTTGGATATTTGTCCTTTTTATATTAACAAAATGTTAAGGGTACAATAGTTGATGGTATTGTTGACTAAGGGTAGGATATTATACAGCAGAACTTAAGAACTCTTCTTGCTTAACTGAAACTTTATAGCTATTGATTAGAAACTCTCTGCTTCTTCTCCCCTCAGCCACTGGCTACCACCATTCTACTGTCTTAGTCAACAAATTTGACTATTTTTGATACTTCATGTAAGTGGAATCATGTGATATTTGGCTTTTAGTGACTAGATCCTTTTACTTAGCATAATTGACTCAAGAATTATCCATGTTGCTGTATTTGACAGAATTTCCTTCTTTCTAAAGGCTGAATCATATTCCATTACATGCTCAAAGTCACTAATCAACATGGAAATGCAAACCAAAATGACAGTGGGATATCACCTTACATCACCTGTCAATATGGCTATTATTAAAAAAAAATACTCAATAAGTATTGCTGAAGATGTGGGAAAATTCAAACCCTTGTACACTGTGGTGGGAATGCAAAATGGTGCAGTAGCTCTGAAAAGCATCATGGTGGTTGTCTTAGTCCATCTGAGCTGGTAAAGCAAAATATCATAAACCACATGATTTTATTTAGCATTATTCTGGAGGTTGGGAAGTTTAAGATTTAAGATCAAGCGCTGGCCGATTCATTGCCACTCACATTGTGAGTGCCCACTTCTTGGCTCACACACAGCCATCTTTTCTCTTTGTCCTCACAGGGTAGGAGATTCCTGGGGTCTCTTCAATGAGGGCACTAATCCCATTCCTGAGGATTCCTAATCACCTCCCAAAGGCCCCCCTTCCAAACATCATCACACTGGGGATCAGGTTTCAGTTGACCTTCCCATTATAATCAATAAAAATGCAATTTCATAGCATTTGAAGTGTTTAATCTTCAGGATGCTTTATTTCTTTGTTTAACTAAATCATATCTGAGTACATTAATGCATTGATGGGGTGCACTGTGCTGGTTTTATATACAAATTGAAATACTTACAACAAACTGGTTAACATAGCCTTCACCGCACTTTCTTAATTATTGCGTTAAGATATTTATACTCTACACTTACGTACATGTGTGTGTTTGCCTCATGTATTCTGAAATCAGGATTTTATTACAGATTCTAAGGGGAATATTTATATGCTACAGTTCCCCAAGTGCAATGTGTTTCTGACAGTACAAACAAGAAAAATGCATCTATTTCCTTATTTGGATTTTCTATCATGCTTCATCTGTACCATGATGCTTTTCTCACACGTTATAAGCGGTTCAGATTCACTGTGACACGAGTTAATTCTGCAGCTTGAGGAATTCATTTGGCTGCCTGGAACTGATCAAAACCTCCTTGAGGAACTGCAAAAAATGATGACATGACCAGGGATATTTCAATTATTTCTAAAGTTCTAAATGAGGCAATCAATGGAATGTGAACTTGCCATGACTTCTTCCTTGCATAACCACAGACGTTACATGACAACCCTTAGCTTTTCATTCCAATTGAGAAAAAATAGATTACAGTTTTCATCTCTACCTTTTCCATTGTAAACCTCTCCCTGGGGGAAATCTGGGGATTGATCTCATATCTCTTTATTCTCTGTCCATTTTCACTGTAATGATGTAAATTTCACCTACCTTCTCTTAGAACCGTGTGGATTCTGCAGGCACTGTCAAAAATATCTTGTGTATACTTGGATTGTTCACATCCAAAGTAGGAGAAGACAATTACTTGAAATTACACCAATATGTAAGGCATCAAATACTCATATTCTTCTTGGCCTACTAATGCAATGATTCAGAAAATATTCATTAAGCCAGTATGACTACATGCTAGGTAGTGCTTTGAAACCAGAATTATAGCAAGGACCAGTACAAAAGTTCTTGACCTCCTGCCTCAGAAAGCTTACATGCTAATGTCTAATACAAAGTCAGATGGTCATAAGGGCAGAGCCAAGGGGTAGGAAAAGAAAGAGGGGCTATTGCTTGGACAGGCTGGTCAGCAGAGTCCTCTTCTGTAGAGATACTCAGTGTCGGTATACACTCACTTGTTTATTCATTACCTTTTCCCCTGGTAGAAGGCAAACTTTGTAAGTGTAAGAACACTTTTTAAAATTTTTTTAATTATTCACAAATATAAAATGTACCATTTTAAGCATTTAAAAATGGACAGTTGAGTGGCATTAAGTATACTCACATTCCTGCCATCTATGTCCAGAACTTTTTCATCATTCCACACTGAAACTCGTAGCCGTTGGACAGTATCTTTCTAATCCCACCACCACCACCCCTGCCAGCCTTCGGTAAATACCCTTCTACTTTCTGCCTCCATGTATTTAACTACTTGAGGAACTTCATGTAAATGGGAACAACAATATTTTTTTTCTTTTGAAAATGGCTTATTTCACTCAGAATACTGTCTTCAAGATTCATCCATATTCTTTTTTTTTTTTTTTTTTTTTTTTTGCAGTTTTTTGGCCAGGGTCAGGTTTGAACCCACCACCTCTGGTATATGGGGCTGGCGCACTACTCCTTCGAGCCACAGGCGCCACCCAATTCATCCATATTCTTGTCTCCAATTCCTTCCTTTCTAAGCCTGAATAATAT
Organism: Arctocebus calabarensis; assembly: GCA_963573935.1. Lineage (NCBI taxonomy): Eukaryota > Metazoa > Chordata > Mammalia > Primates > Lorisidae > Arctocebus > Arctocebus calabarensis. The sequence continues at coordinate 22,113 of CAUYON010021398.1, forward strand.
CCCATTGCTTTTATGTAACACATTTTGTTTAACTTTTCATCCATTCATGCACTCTTGGGTTGATTCCACCTTTTGGTAATTGTGAATAACACAGATATAAGCATGGGTGTACAAACACCTACTTTAATCACATGTTAATTAAATTTTTGAGGAACTGTGCTACCCTTTTCCAAAGTGGTCACCATTTCACATTCCTACGAAGAGTGTATCAGGGTTCCAGTTTCACCAAATACAAATACTCCCTCATACTTGTTCTTTTGTTTTTTCACTTTTCTTTCTTTTCTTCTTTTTGGGTACTAGGCAGCCATAGGGGAACAAGATAGAACCTCATGGTGCTTTTGATTTGCATTTCCCTCATGACTGATCCTGACTGTTTGGCTCATTGCTGCACACTCATTTCCTAGAAGGTGCCACAATGATTCAATAAATCTGAAGAGGGGTATCACCAAAGGCAAAAAGGAATAGTTGAAGAGAAGAGGGGGGGTCCAAGATTACCAGATGCTGCAGCTGGCATCAGTTACATGCACATCCAATCATTACTGTTTAGCTTTAGCAATTTGGATAGTGACTGCAGTTTCTCTAAAGTGGTGCCTGGCTACAAGGGGACAAAGGGTGAATAGAGGATGAGGATAAGGATGAAGCAGCAGATGAGAGTTACACAGGCTTTGTATGAAGGCAGCAAGCCATACACAGAGAAGGAGAAAGAATGTTCCAGATGGGGAAAAGAGCAGATGCAAAGGTGACGAGGCAGAAGCCCAAGCTCCCATAAGGAGGCTGATGTGAGTGGTGAGTAGCACAATAAATGGGGGTCAGGATGAGGGTGGAATGGGCAGCCTTATTGATCAGGTGGGGTTTCTCAACCAGGCAAGCCCAATGAGTTTCATATAACTGAAATAAAGACATAAAAAGTTCTGAGCAATAAAGCAAAATGATGTGACTTTATTTGTGGAACACAAATTGTAGACAAGCAAGCATGGAACCGGGAAGAAGGAACCTACGAGAATAGGCCTATATAGGGAGCCAGGTGCAGAAACAGTGAAACACAAACAGGCCTAATGCAGATTTGAACATGCAGCCAATAGCACGTAGGTTGCAGTTAATAATGATGACCTCATTTTCCGAGGTTTGGAAGATTGTGGGGGGAGAAGATTCCAAGGTGAGATTCGCCAAGGATTATGCCCTGGATATTTTAAATTTGAAGTTTTCTATCCTTGGAGTACATTCAGTAGGTGACTAGAAGAATCTGAAGTCCACAGTGGTCAGAGCTGGAGATAGAAAAAACTGAAGTCGTCTGTTGAGAGACCGTTTTTGTTATGGTTAACAGAAGACAGGATGAGATCTCTAGGGATGAGCGAGAAAGGAGAAGGACCCAAGCATGGAGCTTCAGGAAACTCAAGACTTGAAGATTAGAGAACAAAATAGGGCAGACAGGGAAAAATTATGAGAAGGGGTGGGAGAGGAGAAGGTAAAACAGGATGTGGAAGAGAGTCCTGGCCTGATGTGGGAGGGAGAGCAAAGACTCCAGAGAGGCCCTCACCCCATTCACACAGTCAGCAGCATCAGATCCCCATCAAACAGACATTTTACGGCATAAGTATGAACAGGAATAATTCCAAATCTGTGCCTTCTTCAGAGAAACACAGAGTGAAGTTGAATCCGTATCACTTTTGTAATAAACAAATAGAACCATTTCCATGATACTCTGTCACTATCTGTAATTTCAACATGTGAAATTAATTCTCCAAATGCCAAATGTCAAAATTAACTATTGCACATAGAATGTATTCCAGAGTTACAGTCAAAATACTTAACAGCTAGTCTGACATTGCATCTCCCCCCAAAAAAACATGCCGGTAAAACCACTCCAATTAGCACTAATACATTCCAGCCAAGGAGACAACTTTTAATTAATTGATTGTTTTGCTTTTAATTAAATAGCAGGGCAACCTTGAAGACTTACTATATTTTCATTTTCAGCACAATCTTCTTTCTGAATTCTATATCTATATTCCCAAGTTCTCATGGATTATCTCATCTCAACAATGAAAGCAGATGTGGATTCTACACTGCTGGGTGGAGTCAGTTAGTTCCCTCAATAACATCAATCTCTCCCCTATTCTCTCCCTCTTAGGCTCAGGTATTTTGCATATTTCCTGCCTCCCAGTGTATTTTGAGTGAAAATCCTCTTCTCACCTGTATTCATTCATTACTGCGGCCTTTGGACAAAAACAGGGCAGGATGAATGTCACCTCAGTAAAGAAGGAAAAAATGATATAAGGGCATTTTAGGCCCTAGCACTGTGAAAAAACAAGATGCTCCTTTGCCCTCTTGGAGTGTGAGAAGAAGAAAGGAAATGGTAAGAGAAGAGTCCACTGAGGCCTCTGTTTCCTCACACTCAGAGTTATGATGATGATGAGTTAGATATGAACTTGAGAACTCTACAGCTTGATCTGGGGGAAAGTCTGGGATAGGTGTTACCTCACACAGGTGCTCTGTGTGTGGCTGGGGCCAAGATCCAAGGCAGCATGGAAGCACTTTACAGCATGTTTGGGAAAAGATGCCCAAACCGAGGGCTGAGATTACATTGCTGGTGGTGCTTGCTCAGGCGTGTCATTCAGGGTAGTGGGAGTTACCTCCTAACATGTTGAAAGAACCAAGAAGCTCTGAAAGTCAATTGGGACTAACAATGGCCTACATCAGAAAGAAGAACCCAACAGGGATACAAACATCAGTAACCATGGGCAGTGGCAAAAAGCAAGCCACACAGTGAGGCAGGTCCCATCATACATAGTTGGCAATGCCACTGTCACTTAGCTACCTCTCATCACCTCTAAGTCACCTCTATCTCCATTCCTCTTCAAAAAGCAAAGATTATTTCAGAGGCAGAGAGAGAAAGGGAGAATACACAAAATACTGGATGGACATTTCCCTGAAAAAGGTTGGGCTTCTTGAATTAGACTTAGTTTCCCCCTCCTAGAATCATGACCATTGATTGGCAATTTAAAGTACCAGTCACCCTTGTTTCTTAGTAGAATGGGTACTTAGCAGGAAAGTTAGAACAATTACAGAACTGACGTGTTGTTAGATCAGTTGTAGAATAAATAATTATATTTTCTTTTCATGGCTGAGTGGTAGTGAGTAAATTTTCTCAGCTATCCCACTGAAAGGATATTCATCTCTCGCTTTAAGCTGAAGTGTTTCCATGCATCACGGTGAGGGCCACCATCCCTTATTTTTCCTAATTTCCAATGTGTCACCAATAATTTTCAGTGAAACATACGTCTTCTTAAATCTGCTGCATCCTTCCATTTTTCTGAGCTCCTGTGCTATTCTTTTCACTGGTAATCTGAATCTCTTCCCATTATGAACAGTCTTCCAGATATTGATTGATGTATTATATTTTTTATGAAAGTAGTTACTCGCTTAAAAACTTCTCTCAATTTTCATCACACAAACAGCAATTTAAATCTGTGCTCTGTAGAGAAAGACACAGTGGTTCTCTAAGTGCCATCCCCATACTAGCAGCATCAACATCCCCAAGAAACTTCTTAAAAATGGAAAGTTTTGGCCCTCACCACAAGCCTACTGAGAATTAAACTCTGGAGGTGGGGCACAGCCATCTGTCTTGTAGACAACCCTCCAGGTAACACTGATGCAGGTTCTCCTTTGAGGAAAAGCTTTCCTGAAGGAACCATGGAAGTATCTCAGGACTCACAACAGCTGATGAAGTCCTGGCTGGAGCGCTGGGGACAGAGTGGGCAGGAAGGGAAAGACGCCTGTCTACTGTGTTTCAGACAAAGCAGTTTGGTTCCTATTGTCTTGTATAAACTTCCACCTGATGTGTCATTTGTGTGAGTACTGAGATTGAGCCAATTAATGCTCCTTCCTTCCTTCCTTCCTTCCAAGATTACATTGCTGGTTGTTCTTGCTTTCCTTTTCCTTCCTTTTTCCTTTTCTTCCTCTTCCTTTTATTCTTTCCCTTCCTTTTCCCTTCCCTCACTTTCTTTCCTTCCTTTTTCCCCTCCTTCCCACCTTCCTCCCTCCCTTCCATTCTCCTCCCCTTCCCCTCTCTTTTCTCTACCCTTTCCTTTTCTCCTTGCTCCCTTTCTTTCTTTTCTTCCTTCCCTCCTTCTTTTTTGCCTTCCTCCCTCCCTTCTCTTCTCCTTCACTTTCCCTCTCTTTTCCCTTTCCCCTTCTTTTTCCTCCCCTTCTTCCTTCCTCCCTCCTTTCCCTACCCCTCCTTTTCCCCTTTGCTCTCTTTTACTTCTCCCTATTTTTCCCCCTCACTCCCTTTCTTTCCTGTCCTTCTTTTCCTCCTTCTTTCCTGCCTTCCTCCATCCCTCCATTCCCTTCTCCTGCCCTTACTTTTCCCTTCCTTTTCCCCTCCCTCCCTTTCCTTCTTTCCTTCCTTTCTTCTTTCCTTCCTTCCTTCCTTCCTTCCTTCCATCCTTCCTTCCTTCCTTCGTTCTTTCCTTCCTTCTTTCCTTTCTTTTCCACCTTTTGCCTATGGATGTCCACTTGCTCCATCATCATCTGGTAAAAAGGACTATACTTTTCTCATTGAATTGGTTTTGCACCTCTGTAAAAATTCAGTTGTCTTTTCATGCCTGGATCTATTTCTGGGTTTGCTATTCAGTATCATTGCTCTAAGTATCTGTCCTTCTGCCAAGACTACACTGCCTTGATTACTATAGCTTTAAAGTAAGACTTACTATTGGGTAGAGTGACTTCTGCCATTTAAATCTTTTTTTTTTTTTCAAGATTGTTTTAGCTAATCTAGAGTCTGTGTTTCTCTATGTAAATTTTAGAACACTTTGACAATGTCTACAAAAATCTTGCTAGGATTTTGTTAGGAACTGCATGAAAGCTACATAGATCTATTTGGGGAAAATGAACATCTTTATTATGTTGAGTATTTTAATCCATGAACACAGGATATTGCCACATTTATTTAGGTCTTCTTTGATTTCCTTCATCAGTATTTCCTTCATCATCAATTTTATTTATTTATTTATTTATTTATTTTTGTAGAGACAGTCTCACTTTATCACCCTTGGCAGAGTGCCGTGGCATAACAGCTCACAGCAACCTCCAACTCCTGGGCTTAGACGATTCTCCTGCCTCAGCCTCCCAAGAAACTGGGACTACAGGCGCCTGCCACAATGCCTGGCTATTTTTCTGTTTTTCAGGTCAGTCATGGCCGGGTTTGAACCCGCCACCTACAGTATATGGGGCCAGCGCCCTACTCAATGAGCCACAGGTGCTGCCCTTCACCATCAGTTTTAAGCATACAGTTTTATACATATTTTATTAAGTTCATACTTAATGTATGTCATTTTCCTTGTTTGTGGTACATATATATGTTATCATGTTTTCAATTTTGATGTTTTCACATTCGTCTTTATCATACTGAAATGTCATTGATTACTGCTTGTTGATCTTGTATCTTGCAAACTTGTTGAGTTCATTAATTCTTGGGGTTTTTTTGTGTAGATTCCTTAGCCAAATATCTTATCTGAAAGAAGAATTTAAATTTCTCAGTACAAAAAACTCAAATTCTGTAGCCACACAGACCTACATTTATTTTTCCAGACGTCCTTTCTCAGTGATTTTTTTTTAACTGTGGTTGATGTCCTCTTGCGTCATCACCTGAGGTGTTTTTGTTTTTGTTTTTTAATGTAGGTTCCCAGTACTCACACTAACATCCACAGAGGCATCATGAAAGCCTACACTTCTAACATGATATCCTTGATGGTTCTTATACACCTTGAGGTATGTGAACAACAGGGCCTCAGCTAAATCCAAAAAAATTCTTGTTTTTCTCATTTTTCCTGAACTTACCACAAACTTCTCAGCTCTCAGATCTACTCCTGATTTCTCTTATTATATGTGCACTCCAGGCCTTGTAGTTAATTACTTCCAAAGTTTTAAAGTATTACCTTTACATTCCTTGCACATGTTCTTCAATTTTATTCTACCTAAAATTACTCTACTCTGTACTGAACGTCTCATTGCCTTTATTTCTTCACTTGTAAGAAAAAAAAAACTCGATTTCTAATAAAAACTTCCATTAAAAAGTCTGATGTTTGGCTTCCAATGGACCCTGAATTCTGTTCAGACATCCTTCTGTGTGCACTTGGTCAAGTGCTTCTTCACATCCACACAGTAGTTATTTCAAAATCCATTTCTATCTATTTCTTCAAAGTCCCTTTACCCTTACCACATCACAATTGATGACCCAATTTCTTAATTCGCATGAAAAAATATATTGAATCTGTCACTTCTTCACCTAAAAGCTTGCCTCCATCCATATTCTGCTCAAAGATTAATAACTAAAATATCAGCTTTATTCTTCAATATTCATACTTACAACTCACCTTTATTAAAAATAATTCCTATCAAATAGCCTTTTCTAAAAAAGATGCTTTCTATCAGATCATTCCCCTAAGAATATGCATGTACTATAAAACAAAAATAAAATGCTCAACACTGTACTGTGTCACATACTTTATTGTATCCTCCCTAGCTATTGCCCTGTCTTAATCTATTCCATCATTTCTCAGCTTATCAAAACAAATCTCATTACCCAGTATCTACCATTCCTCAGTTAACAAAGTTGCTGGAGATTGGCTTTACTCCATTCAAAATGATGTGATGAAGTTCTACAATGGATTTGTTAACTCCAAAATCCAACAGATGATATTTCATCATTATCTTACTGGCATGTTAGTACTGTTGGCCACTTTTTCCTTTTTCAACTTTCATTATATTACATTCCCCTTATGCTTCCTTCTTTTTCACAAGATTATAAGCTTCCTTTTGCTCTTTATTAAGAGTTTTCAGTGTTCTCTGATGTATTTCTCTCCATGATCTTACCCTAGATGCTCTACATCAACTTTTTAATCTCCTCTGATGTTTCTAAGTCCTGAATCAACACCTTCATATTCCCTTGACTCCTCTCTTCTACTATCTCTTAAGCTCCTCAGCTTTCCTTCCAACTTCCAAATTGACAACTCAACATGAAAATTCTAAACATATCTCAAACTTGGCTTGTCCTAACATATTCTCATTCTTTACCTTCTACCAGCCTCTCCTGCCATATTTCCCTGTTTGGAGAATGGAATGCCCACTTTTCTAGCTTCCCAAGTCAAATCCAGAGAGTGGTTCAGCCATTCTTCCTTCTCATTTCTGCAGTCAACAAGCCACTAAATTCCACCATTTCTACCAGCTTTTCCTCTCCATGTCTAAGGGCAGAGTCTTAGTTCATTACTGAATCAGGCCTCACTTGAACCACAGAAGCTATCATCACATTTTACTCTCATTCTCATGCCTAGTATCCCCCAAGCCACCTTCTACACCACAATTTGGAAGTGTTTCAGATGTACAAATATCTTGTCAGCTTGGTGCTTTTCTAGTTCTTTCTTATTCCTTATAGCCTTAGTAGGACATAAAAGGCTTATCATGATATTACTTTTACTGTGTTTCCTCTAGAAGCATACTGAACCTGGTAGTATTGAATAACATGCACCCATATCACAGTCTAATTCTCTCATTATACCTGTTCAATATCTGGGAATATTTCCTCATTTTTGCTCAATTATTAAACTTCTCTTTATCCTTTAAGGCTCAATTTTATTAACCTGTCACTTATGAGGCCTCTCCTTACTCTAGTAGGCAGAAAAAGTGCTTTTATTTCTCTTTTCATGTAATATTTCATATATCATCTCTGATCACTTATTTCAGATTGTTTTGTTACTGTTTAGCCATTGCTCCACTAAATTTATTATAAACAATATTAATGCAAAGACCTTGTTGTTGTCTACTTCCAAAATTCTTTGTAAAATAGCGTCACCTGCATGGCCAAAAACATATTGAATGTTTGCTGAATGGTGGATGAAAGAGACACACAAAAATCACTATAACATGGGGCCATGAGTGACACATGCTTTATTAGAGTTATAATGGACCATAAGTATGTCAAAGAAAAAAAGATTATGACCAAAGAGGTTTGATTTGGGTTTGACAGTACAGACCATACAACAGCAGGAGAGGGAGAGGTGACATTGTAGGGAGAAGATCAAATATAACCAAACAAGTGGAGGTGCAAATCGCAAGACATACAAGGTGAAACCATATAGTCTGATGTGACAAGTCTATATGGTAAATGAAAATAAATAATGTCCTGGGAAATAAAAATGTAAAGCGATGTTGGATCTTATTATGAAAAGTGTATGATGCCCTATTAAAAATTTGCTAGGCATGGTGTTGTCTGTCTACTACTACTCAAGATGCTGAGTTCCAGCTACTCAAGATGCTAAGGTATGAGGATTGCTTGAGCCCCAAGAGTTCAAATCCTGCCTTAGCAACATTGTAAAACCATGTCTCTATTAAAAAAAAACTAAACTAAACTAAAACCAGATATTATTGGATAGACCCAATTAAAGACTATTTAGCATTTTGGCAGAAGAAGGTTTTGAGAAATATAAAGCAAGATGGTAGGAATTTACTTTAGAGGTGGGAGGATAAGACTTGCCTTTGCAATTACACACAAAATTATGGACACCCTGTATATATAATAATACTATATATTGTATATAATATTATAATACAACACTCTGTGTTGCATCACAATAGAAACAACATATTAAAGTAGACTTGCTTCCATAATGAGGCAGAATTCAATATTTTATACATGATGCTAAAAGAGATTGCCAAACCAAGAAATTCTGACATTGAATTAAATAATCAAGCATGAGGAGAAAAATTATAAGTTCATCCACAAAAAAAAATTGTATATTTTTTATGAGAACTCAATATGGGTAATTCATAAAGCAAAGGCAAACTGACACATATAAAAACATATAGATATAAAAATAGATACATATAAAAATATACAGATTTATTACAAACAGTGTAAATTTACTATGAACCACAAACGAACATAGTTTCAGATTTTCAGACACAATAAATATGATATATATCAGGTAAATATGACCATACTGCAAAAGAATTCACATTTCTATCTTTGCAAAAAAAGCTGGAAATTTATGAGAATTATAGATAAGGAAGATTTTGGAGGTCAAGAATTTTGTTAATCTTGCCAGCTCTGCTGCTATTATAATTCCCTGTCTCTCTAGTTTCAACATAGTAAGAAAGATATGCTTCCTTTGGAAAAGCGTCTCCTCTTATAAGCAGTTCTATTTCTAACCTTATGATCTGACCTTCATCTTGCCCAGGCTTTCCTTTTATGTTGAGTTTTTTCAATAGTCATTGCCAGCACTAGTCACTAGGCACTTTAGCAACAAGCCAGTGAATGTATAATTCATCATTTAACAGATTTTCAGTCTTCTCAACTAGTTAAAAAGATCCTTGATGTACAGGCTACACATTATATACATGTTCTTCTATATGATACCTAACAATAAACTGAGTGTGCATTCATACTACCGTATCTGAACATATCGTTAAACTGGATTTGATTTTTAAAGATTTGCATTATTCACTGAAAAGGTAAATGTTCTCTAAATTTTACATCACCCATATAGAGTCCTGAGAATTGCTTTTATTTACAAATTATTCTTCCTAGTTAAGCTAAGTGCTCACTTTACACATTGTTCTTAACGCCCTTACTGGATAGACCAAATTTTTCTGCAAATCTGCCGTACTCTTCCTCTATTAGAGCAACTTACAGGATGTAATTGGATTAAGAAAATTCTCTGGTAAGAGTGGCGCAAACAAATACCACAGAACTCACTCTTCCTCCTTTAATAAATCCACTCATCTATGCAGCTATTGCCAGAAGCATTTGCTAAGTGACATAACTGGAGGGGTGAGGGAAGATGGCACAAAGGTCAAAGATACCATCAAGCTTACACCAACAAAACTAATTGGGAGGAAGAAAAGACCACAAACTAGCCATGATCTCTAATTTCAGATAACATTCTCTAAATTCTACAACAGGTTCATGAGAGGAGAAAAGACAGGCAAAATGAAACAGAGGTCAACACATAAGTTTAGGCCAGATTCCAGAAAATTCTACTCCAGGGCAGCCATTCAGTGATACGGACCTGGCCAGTCTAGTCCTAAATCTGCAATTTTCTCTGTTTACCCCAATTTCTCTGACTCTTTTTATACTATGAATTTCTTTATTGTTCATCCTCTAAAACCTTTCTCTATTTTAACCCCATTTTGACTGTTGTAATTATTGTAACAGAATTTCAAAAACTGAAACAGAAATTATGATTGATATTCTTTCTATTAGATAGTTTTGCCCTGAGTCATTCATGAAGATTTTCTAAAAATTGTTTTAAATTTATTTTTATGGTTCGGCGCCTGTGGCTCAACGGGCTAAGGCACCAGCCACATACACCTGAGCTGGCGGGTTCAAATCCAGCCTGGGTCCGCCAAACAACAATGACGGCTGCAACCAAAAAATGGCCGGGTGTTGTGGCGGGCGCCTGTAGTCCCAGCTACTTGGGAGGCAGAGGCAGGAGACTTGCTTGAGCTCAGGAATTGGAGGTTGCTGTGAGCTGTGATGCCATAGCACTCTATCTAGGGTGACAGCTTGAGGTTCTGTCTCAAAAAATAAATAAATAAATAAATAAATAAATTTATTTTTATGTGTTAAGTATAATTTTGCCCTTCCAAAGCCATGCCTCTCCCTTCTTCCCGCTTGCCCCTAGAAGGCTGCTGCTTTGTATCACATCAAAGGATCCCTCGCTGTCTATCTTTGTAAGCTGGTTTCAGCCAATGGAAGGCACAGACAGGTGAGAGATTGAGAAGAATATGAGGTCATCTTCCTCCCTGCCAGGTAACAGACATGTAGCTGATTCCTCAACTGGAGCTCTTGAGCTTATAGTTACTTTTTCTTTGATCCCTTGAACTTCAGCCTTCTCTCCCTATAGGCCTGCTCTTAGCCCCTTATTGATTTTCCTAAATTCTGCCATAGCCTTTTAAAATAGTCTCTTTACTTAGCTTCTTCAAATTGCTGACTTAAATGTGCTATCCGTTTCCTGCCAAGACTTCAACTGATATACCTCATATCTGATTATCCTAGAAATCTACTTTATAATAAAGAGTCATGAAGAGATAGGAAGAAAAAAATGGAAACCTTGTGTTCCTGGTCTTTCTCTGCATAAAGTGAAACACTGTTTTCTATTCCTGTCTCCTACCCACAACTCAAGGCTGATTTAGCAAGTCCTAGCAGACCTCTGCCACCCATTGATAGAGTGAGAAAATTGTAGTGCATCTCACAGAATTTCAAAATATGGTATAGAGAATCCAAAAGCATTGCCATCTTGGTGGCTTGGTAAATACTGACATTCCCTTAATTTATAGTGTGATGAATGATGCAAACTTAGCTTTTAAACCCTTTTGTTTAAGAGGGTTTTGAGTTTGCCCCATCTTGTCCCACTCTCTCTCACACCAACACATTTATGGGACTATTCCAACAATTCTTTTCTGTATTTTGGACATACTGTCTTGACCAATAATTTTCATGCTGTAATAGTAAATCTCTGGTATCTTGGGATATACCTTTGCCCCACCTTACTCTTAATATTTTTAGCTACTACCCTTTTTTTGTCATCATCTTACCTGGTTTTATTGAGGTAACATACGCTCTCTTAGTACATACAAATCTGCCTCTTAATTTTCTTAGTTAATTTTAACTATATTTATAAACAATACGTTCACATCATGCAAAAAGTTAGTAATGGTCATTATGCAGAGCTGAGGGTATGAAAGCAGTAGCTTACACCAACTTTGCAGATTTCTCAAAAAACCCTCTCTACTCTACAACCTCTTATCTATAATTTGGACCATCCATACTCATTTTAATCATTGTTTAAATGAAAGACCTGATTCCACTCCTGAATTTGTGAATAATCTAGTTTGTCAAAAAAAAAAAATAACCTAAATACAAGTTGGCATAAGATTTCCTATTACTTGGAAATAATTTATTCATAGCCTTAAACTTGCATCATATTTCATGATGCTAAAGTTATGTTGCTGTTTATCTCTCTGAAAATAGTTTTCAAAACAATCCTAGCCATGATCATGCATCATATAAATATGTAAAACTTGTGTAGATGCCAGAAAAATAAGTGTAAACTCAGAGTTATTTTTATTTCCATTAAAAAACATCATCACCAGTGAGATATCAATATTGTGATCATTATTTTCAGAATATTTCTCCAGACTTCCTTTCTTTTGTCCCTGGAAAGGGGAGGTGGGAAATATACACGTTTACCTTTGTTTATAGGATTACAAGTACTTCTTTAAGATCTTCAAGAACTATGCCAAATTAGCATATGTTTTAATAATGATATACTGTCATTTAAACAAGCTTTAAATGAAAGAAAAAGCTAGCAAAATTGAGATATTAGTGAAATAAATGTACAAATGTTTTGCAATCTTCAGATGGGATTATGCCAACAATTTTTATTACTTTCATATGCAAAGTTTTAATGTCTCTAAGAAACAGTATCTTTAGTGTCTTATATTCTATGTCATCTTAATTTTACTTACTGTGCAATTTAAACCTCTGTTAAATAGTTCAAGGCAAATCTCTATTCTTTCGATGAGTTTTAAAAGTATAATAAATTGGCAGCTCTATTTAGAAATTCTTTTCTACTGAAACATTGTAAGTGTCGGATCATTAAACCTGGTTTGGAGAGTCTGCATGCAGGGGAGAAAACCAGCAAGAGCTTATGCGGTTGAAACATCTGCTAAATCTTCTGACACAGAAGAGCAGGAAGAGGAATATGTTCTTTAAATAGAAACCAAATGGCAGCAACTGAATGCACGGCCCTTAAGGGACAGTGCATATTTTCTGTCAGCAAAGGTCACCTGGCCTTTGAGCAGGCAACAAGCAATGAAAATACTGCAGGACAAAACTCAGTAGGGCTGTTCTTTTAACAAGGACTCATCCTAGGATGAAGTCATGTCTTTTCCTATGGAAGTAGATAATTCTATCTCTACTAATATTTGGAACCATGATTAAGTAGAAAAATACATCAATAGATTTATTAGAGAATTGGACAAATAACAAAATGAATGGAATGATACATTAATGAAATAGTAAAATAGACATATCACTGTATTATTAAGAGTAGTAACTCAATTTACAGTCAAGAAGAACTTTCTGTAATGATTCAGAAGCAATTAAACTATGCAGAAAGAGGGTACTCCTGAGAAAGAAAAGCCATAAAGGAGACTCATAAAGAGGCAGACATGTAGTACAAACGGGCATTTCTTTTTTGCACATACTAAAGTCACTTCGGTTGTAGGTTAAATTCCATTTTCTTTTGAATGTTTTCAGACCATTCCTTGGTAAGATCTTCATGTTCCCTTTCTTTCTTATTCACCAGTCTTTTCTGATAACCATTCCCTGAGACTATTTGCAAAACTTCCCATGAGCTTATGATATTCATTTTTGATGAACCCTGAAATAAGTCAGAAAGTCTTATCATGGTCCCCTCAAAACTAAGGTCTGTAGTGTGTATTAGGTAAGAATAAGGTGCTTACTACTGCCTCAGGTAAAATCTTAGCCTTAGATCAAACAGAATGCAGTAAAGAGCCTTGGAATTACACAGACCTGGATTTCAAGCTGCCATTGCCCACATTGTTTAAGCTTGAAGAGATTATTAAAGTAATTGACTCTCAGTGCTATACTGATAAATTATAGGTTTGTAGTGAAATTTTAATGTGATAATTTATATAAAATAGATATCACCAACCCAGCATGGGTGCTGATGCAAAGCTTATGCCTAATGAATTGTATTTGCTTCTTTTCAGGATAATATAGATACTTACCTCAAATGATTCAGGTGAGGACTAAATGAATCAATGGATAAAGCATTTATAATGAGCTCTGGTACACATTGGTGCTCATTTTAAGTTATGAAAACTTAAATTAGTCATTTTTATTACTATCATTAATGTTGTAAGAGCTCAATAATATTAATTCAGTAATGGAGAGTTTTTAAAAATTAGGTTAGAGCAATCACAGATCAGTGAATGAATCCCCCAAACTAACTACTTGTAGTTACATAGAAAAGAAGACTCTGAATTGGTCACGCATTTGTTTTTGCTTTTGTTTTCTAGTTGTTGTTATAGTTTATTTCTTTACCAAGTAAGCGCTTGCTTAATATGTACTAATTACTCTATGTAGTAGTAAGGTTCTGTAGAGGAAGAGAACCAACACCTCACAGATACATATAAATATAGATATAGATGCACATATGATATACCTGACTAATAGGATGTGAATATATACGATATTAACAAAGAACATAAGATCTGTGGAGGCAAAAATGCATTTTCTGAAAGCAATCTGCAGATTGAGGAGCTACAGCTGTTAGTAAAAGAGGACGTACTTTCTCAGGAGGGGCTGAGAAGTAGGAGGCTTTATAGACAAAACCTGTAGGGCGGGGGAGGCGGATCACAGGAGTGAGAAACAGAGACTGCTCCAATCACCAGGCTGTCTTAATTGGATGGTTATAGATCATTCATAGATTGGAAACAAGTGGTCTATTGGTGGTCAATCAGGGAATTCCCAGTTATAGTTGTTTACAGAAACTTGGTTGCAATAAAACAGATTCTGCAATGGTCAGAAAGTATGACCATTCAGTCACCCTGCTATAGCCTCTTGGTCCTGTTTTTAACTCTGAACCACAGGCAGTCCATCTGTCTGTCAACTGTCTCTCATCAATTTGACAACTATCTATACATTGTTTATCATATACATCGTTTATATGATACACATCATATGGTTGTATATGATACAAGGAGAAATTGAAGCAAATTCATAAAGAGAGTAAGAACTCCTTCCTGGTAAAGATGGTGAAGTATCATGGTTGTGCAAACCCTCTTTCATATGTATGTATATATATACACACACACACACAAACATACATACACACAGGGTGTCCATAAAGTTCATGTGCAATTTACTATGTTAAACTATTTTAAATTGTACACAAACTTTATGTTCACCATGTGTGCATATATATATATATATAATTATATATAATTTTTCCCCCCAGAGGCAGGGGCTAACTCTGTTGCCCAAGCTAGAGGGTCATAGCATCTGCCTAACTCACAGCAACCTTAAACTTCTAGGTTTAAGAGATGCTCCTGCTTCACCCTCCCAAGTAGCTGGGTCTACAGGTACACGCCACATATATACATGGTATATATATATATATATATATATATATATATATATATATATACACACACACACACACATACATATGTGCATGCTGGACATTAAGTTTGTGTGGAATTAAAAATGTGCATATATATATATATTTATATATATATATATATATATAAAGAAATTTATAATGATGAATTGGCTCATGTGATCATGGAGATGGACAAGTCCCAAGGTCTTCAGTATGATTCAGTAAGGTGGAGACTCTGTTGAGCCTATAGTCATTCCAATCTGAGTCCAAAAGCCTGAGAACCAGAAGTGCTGATGGTGTACATCCTATTTGCCAGCTGACCATGTTGAGACCCAGAAAGGGCTGATGTTTCAGTTCAAGTCCTGAGGCAAGAAAGAATCC
Source organism: Arctocebus calabarensis (assembly GCA_963573935.1). Classification (NCBI taxonomy): domain Eukaryota; kingdom Metazoa; phylum Chordata; class Mammalia; order Primates; family Lorisidae; genus Arctocebus; species Arctocebus calabarensis. The sequence continues at coordinate 37,685 of CAUYON010021398.1, forward strand.
AGTGCCTCAGTTAGAAGTAGTTAATATTTCAGATTGTATATGAAGTCAGCACATTGTGTCCCATGATTGTGCCTCATGTACACAATTATGATTCAATAAAAATAAATAAATAAATAAATAAGAAGTAGTAAAGCAAGAGGAATTCTCTCTTATTGGAGGGAACGGCAGTCATTCTTCTCATACTATTCAGCCCTTCAACTTATAAGATGTAGCCCATGTGCATTATAAAGGGCCAGATGGGTAACTTGGTCTATCCACTTAAATGTTATTCTTGTCCTCAAACACCCACACACATATACTCATAATAATATTAGCGCAAATATCTGGGCACCCCACATGGGTCAGTCAAGTTGACACATAAAATTAACCATCTCACTCATGAAGTTCAATTTTGGTAATGGAGATAAGAAATATTGTTTTAAAAGTTTATATACCCCACATTGCATTAATTAATCCAAACTCTGGCCAGAAATTTCCTGAGGGCCTACAATATATCAGACACATTGTGCATTGTGCACAATTGAATATAGTTCAAAGACAAAGAGATAAAACAAATGCAATGATATAATAGGGAGCTTAGACTCTGTCTTATAAAACATAAGAAGCTAAAGGTAAATTTTAAATAGCAAAGAAGTGTGCTCAGATGTGTTTCAAAATAATAACATTGTCAGTAATATTTGAGGTGAACAGGATGTTTTTTTCTCACTCTTTTTATCTCTTAGACTGCTAAATCTGAAAATAATAGAGGCTCAGCCTCATATTTAGTCTCATTCCCTAAGTAATAGCATCAAAAATTTTGGCATTTATACAGCCAGGAGCACTTTTAAGAAGATTTAACAATTGATATGGAAGAAGAATAAGAAATTAGAAGAAACTCTGTAGTACTTTGTAAGGGTTCTGGAAACCTCCACTGTGCTAAATATTTCTTCAATAACATGATCGAGGGGAAATTGAGGCAAATTCATTAGGAAAACAATAGCACCTGGTGAAAGTGGTGTAATTTCACAGTTGTACAAACTCTCTTACAGAGAATTATAAGACAGAAAACTCAAGCCAATGGCTAACAAACAAAATACACATGTCCAAGGACCCACGGGGAGTCTGAAAATAGATATCAAAAGATTAAAAATGAATTTTCTCTTGGAAGATTGAGCAATTCATAAGTGAATTCTATGAATTGCTTTTATAACTGAGACTATACCACAAGCACATAAAATGTGGTTAGCCTAAAGCAGGGGTCCTCAAACTATACATGTGGCCCACCAAGGACATTTATCTAGCCCACCGGGTGTTTTTGCCTCCACTGCCTGTCCTGTTTAGCAGCGGACTCATCCCATCCCGCAAAATCTGTTAGCAGAAAAACCATTGATTGCATTAGCAAACAAAACACGTGTGGATTCACTGGAAAAGTTGCAGAAGGAGTTCAAAGATTTAAAGAGCTTCATCTCCATGAACAGGACACACAGCTTTTCCATAACCCATTTTCTATTGACATTGAAAATGTGGAGGTCAGTCCCTGAAGTCACCACCCCGGCCTCTGGCACCGCCTCAGGCCGGCTCTCCTGCAGGCAGAAGGGGCAGCCAAGTGCTTTTGTGGCTCGGGCTTTCCGGCTTCTCCATGGGGCTGGCCTGCAGTGCCTCAATGCTCTAAGAACGTTTCCACTGCTGTTTGGAGGACACACGCAGTGGGATTCAGAATTCCTAGAGAATTGCCTTTGTGAGAAGCTGGAAGTATTTCTTTAAATTCCGTCTCTTAGTTTTTCAAAGAAACATCAAGAAACCGTGAACGACATTAGTAATGAAGAGTTTGACTGCCACTTGCTTGATGAAGGTTTTACTGCCAAGGACATTCTGGATCAAAAAATCAAGGAAGTTTCCTCTTCTGATGATAAGGATGCCTTCTACGTAGCAGACCTCGGAGATGTTCTGAAGAAACACGGAAGATGGCTAAAAGCTCTTCCTCGTGTCACTCCCTTTTGTGCAGTCAAATGTAATGACAGTAGAGCCATTGTTGTAGCAGCAGACGGAGGACTCCAGGCACCAGTTGATGGAGGAAGCAGCGAGTTTATTCCAGCCGGGAGACTCGGCGGACTAGTGTCCTAAAAACCGAGCCCACCCACCCAATCTCTTGCCTTTCTTTTATGCATTTTTTAGGGCTAGGGTGCACGTGAGAGTCATAAAGGATGTGAGGTACGTGACAAACGTGAAAGTCGTGGGACTCGAGGGAAGGACAGATCTGCCTGCGCCCTTGACTCCGGGCGGGCTACCTATCTCCAAGGGTGAGGGAAGGCTAAGGAAGTTGCAAGGTTACTATCTAGGCCCCAGTGCCTTCCAAGAGAAAGATATGCAGATAACAGAGACATTTGCTACAGTGGAGTGTTACAGACTATTTGGCTAATGCCTGTACAGAGTGGCCAGGACAGGTCTTTAGCTCTGCCTTTACTTTCCTGCCTCATTGTGAAGACCCTTGCTGCCACTGGGACAGGATTTGACTGTGCTAGCAAGACTGAAATACAATTGGTGCAAAGTCTTGGGGTGCCTCCAGAGAGGATTATCTATGCAAATCCTTGTAAACAAGTATCTCAAATTAAGTATGCTACCAGTAATGGGGTCCAGATGATGACTTTTGACAATGAAGTTGAGTTGATGAAAGTTGCCAGAGAACATCCAAAGGCCAAGTTGGTTCTGCAGATTGCCACTGATGATTCCAAAGCAGTCTGTTGACTCAGTGTTCCACCCTCAAAACCAGCAGACTTCTTTTGGAACGGGCAAAAGAGCTAAATATTGGTGTCAGCTTCCACATAGTAAGTGGCTGTACTGATCCTGAGACCTTCATGCAGGCAATCTCTGATGCCCGCTATGTCTTTGACATGGGAGCTGAGGTTGGTTTCAGCATGTACCTCCTTGGTGTTGGTGGTGGCTTTCCTGAATCTGAGGATTTGAAGCTTAGATTTGAAGGGATCACTGGTGTAATCAACCCAGCATTGGACAAGTACTTTCCATCAGACTCTGGAGTGAGAATCATAGCTGAGCCAGGCAGATATTATGTTGCATCAGCCTT
>CAUYON010021400.1:0-17226 GCA_963573935.1 Arctocebus calabarensis
TTATTAATCCATTCGTGGGTCGATGGGCATTTGGGCTTCTTCCATGACTTAGCAATTATGAATTGGGCTGCAATAAACATTCTGGTACAAATATCTTTATTATGATGTGATTTTTGGTCTTCAGGATATATACCCAATAAAAGAATTATAGGATCAAATGGCAGATCTATTTTTAGATCTCTAAGTATTCTCCAAATATCTTTCCAAAAGGAAGAAAAAGTATCCAATGTACTCAGCCCTAATATGAATCTAATTTATAGCTTTCATATGAAGGCTAAAACCCAATTAGAGCACAAGAATACAGGGAAAAGGAAAGGGAGGGGAGGGGAGGAGGAGGATGGGTGGAGGGAGGGCAATTAGTGGGAACACACCTACGGTGCATCTTAGCAGGGTACTGGTGAAACTTACTAAAGGTAGAGTATCAATGTCTTTATATAGTGATCAAGAAAATGCCATGAAGGCTATCTGTAAGAGTACGATCAAAATATTTCTGATTGTGTATGAAGCACATTGTGCCCTATGATTGATTGCACCAATGTACACAATTATGATTCAATAAAATTATTTAAAAAAAAAGAATATTTGTTGACGATAATGATGTGCTAACGTTTCTCATGGAGTGAACAACTTTTGCCAACAGGAGCTGACCATGAATTTGGAAAAGAGTGTGTCGGAAAGCTGACAAAAGGGAAGAGTGTTTATGCATGTGGGAGAGTAACACATGTGCAGTACAGGGGTGGGGAGACACAGGGAGAAAGTGAAGTAAAAATGTTCTTGCTCCTTGGGGAGCACTAGTGTTCACTTAAATAAAGGAATCTAACAGAAGGCATTTCGTCTTGGGGGGATGGAAACATCTCTTTATTCCTAATAGTTACTGTGATTCCCAATGCACATTTCCAGCTGACTTTTGGAACACAGTGTGAAAAATTCTTTAAAAAATATCCAACAATCACAAGGAAGTGTGAACTATGGATTTTTATACAGAACCAACAGCACACTTCATTTTTCCTTCCTCCTGGGAGAGAAACACCCAAAGCTTTTCTGTACCTCAAAGCTCCTCCATTGTAAAGTCAAAAGCTCCTTGATTGTAAAGTCGGGGAGAAGTTTTCTACCTCTTCTTCTTTCAAACGTACTGTGCCGGGGTCTCTCCGTTTCTCCTCTGAGAAGTGGAGGCCGTCTGTGTGCTCAACCCCGTGAAGGAAGGACCCTTGTCAGGTCGGCCTCTGCCTCCCATCAGCGGGAGTGGGAAGCCAGGCTCTGCGGGATGGAAGCAAGCCGGAGTAGCCAACAACAACAAAGGAACTTTGTGTCAACACTGTCCTGTGCTGATGTGAATGAAATATAAATATTGCACAACAGCCTGTTTTTAAAAATTCTTCAAAATATTACACTCCTGCATTACGGGTGGCTAAGTGGCGGCAGTGACCTTCTGTTTCATCCAGGCAGAAGTTAATAGCAGCCCAGGAGCTGGAAAACCAAGTTCAGAAACACTTAATGTTTAGATCTACTTCGCGGTTGGAAAAAACAACTAAAAAAAATAATAATAATGTTGAAGCGCTGCTCCAGCAAGTGGGAACAGCAATTCCTTGTAAACAAACCTTTAACATGGAGCTATTTCTCAGTGGCAGAAAAATTAACTTTATAAAGTCAGATTTGTGAGTTTTTGTTTTTTTTTTCAGCTCCTTGGAGACTACAAAAGTAACCACATTTTGTCAGTTGATGCATCAAATAAACAAACGTGAATGAGAGATTTTCCGTATCTTATGTCAACTAAATGTGTGTCTGGTAAAGTACACGTGAAAGTCGGGGACACGTTAACCGGGGGGAAGACCAGTCAGGATAAACAGCAAGTGTGCTTCAGCTCTGTAACCTGCTCCGTGTGCTACTACCAGAGTGACATTAATGACAGTTTTGAATGAGACCTAGCAATTGGGGGCAGTTTCTGATGTCTCTCTTTCTCTTTCCACCACCATAGTGGTTCTAATTACCCACGTCAGTCCTGAAGTACTGGGTCTGATGTTGAGTTGAAAATACTCTGCTACTTTCAGATCATAACCCAGATAACCAGGTTGGTTGAGAGCAGGCCAGAATTCATTTACGAAATCGTGTCCCTAACCTCAGAGTCACTGGCGCTATCTCTCTGCAGAGGAGAAACTATTGAGGCTCATCCATTGAATGGCACTAGGAAACCCCTCCCCTCCAAAAATTGCATTGAAATTCTACAATTTAGAAATTAATACTCTTCAGCTTTTCTGAATAATTAATTTTTAAGGACAAATATCCTTAGAAATGCCGTCAGTTGGTTGTAGCAGAAATTCCTTATTCTGCCATTGTCCTGACTCTACCACCTCTCAGCTGAGTAAACTTGAGTGTATTTAACTTAGCTGTATCTCAGTTTCCTTATCTGTAAAATGGGATCATTCCTTCTTTATAAAATGGGAACACCTACTACACAGTGTTCATGTAAATAATAAAATTGATGTATGTGAAAAGCATACGTTCTCAATAAGTAATGTTCTCTTTAAATTGATTCGGTTGTTTATGGAAATAAACTGTGCTCAGCTATCGAAGAAAATAAACATGGGTCCCTAAAAGGGTCTCTATTTAGGAGGACTTAGGGAGAGATGAACCTTGAGTTCTCTGGGCAAGTGGGTTTCAATGTGGTGAACCCAGGTTATGACCTCTGTTTGCTTACCTAAACTTGAATTTTAATTTTGGTCTGATTTACAAGATACTGAATATGTTTTTTGTAGTAGCACATATATATTTATTTCTATACCTATGTCAATAAGTAAAACAAACAAATATTGGGTATTTTTTTTCTGCTGGAAGCAGAATGTGTGGAAACAAGAGCCATGCAGCTGGCAACCACAAGCCTTTGGTATTGAGGGACGCAGAGAAAAGAGGGAAGAAGTATTGAGAGGCAAGTGTCGGGAGAGAGTCTTAGAGCTCAGAGAAAGGAGCAAGACCAAAATGGATTTAGTGGATGATCATTTGGGTCGGAGACTTAAATATCACCTTTTTTTGTACCTCTGGAGCTCAAGAACCCAAGTTTTAGGTCAAAGAAGTGAGGCATCCAAGGTCACCCAATGGCAGAGGTGGGTGCAGCTATTTCCATTACTTCATTTTTCCTAGTCATTCACTGGCCTAGGGCTATTTAATTAAACAATCCCAACAGGCAATGGTTCTTGAATTTGAACTCACATCAGAGTCAACTAGCGGGCTTGTTAAGACACTGCTGGTTCCTTCCCCAGTATGTCTGATTCAGCAGCTCTCAGGGGACATCCACAAATTTGGGTTTATAACAAGTGATGAGGGTCATGTTGGTCTGGGGTCTCTGCGGACCTGCAGGCGTTGGTGTAGAATCCCAAGTTAGCTGCCTATCACTGGTTATGGATCTTCAAAATTAAGATAATTCTGACTCAACTCTATGAGATTAAATAACATGATGATCATGTGGGAAATTTATTTCTATGGAGAAAGGGAAAAAAGTGAAGAACAGGAACTAAAAATTATTGAATGTGTACTGTGGGTTGGGCCTGTGACAAGGTTCTGTAAATATAAAAGGGGGCAGAATAATTTTTTTGGAAAATAGACAATAAATAATAGGAGTAAGTAAATCATAAAATATGTGCTCATAGTAAGTGCTAGGCAGAAAATGACTTTGACGTATTACCTAATTCCAGTAGGAATAGCCCACATCACAAGGTCCCAAAGCTGCAGGTGCTGATGGAGTACAGAGTTTAGGGTAGATTTCCGCACTGTTGGTAGGATTGTAAACTACTATAACCTTTTAGAAAAAAGAATATGGAGAATCCTCAAAGAATTAAAGTAGCCCTCCCATTTCACCCTAGTAATGGGAATCATTGGATGTTCATTTGGGTCAGGGTCTTAAATATCTAGCAATCCCATTACTAGGCATTTACTGTAAAGAAAAAAAAATCAATTTACTATAAGGATATTTTCACTCAAATATGTATAGCAGCTCAATTCATAGTTGCAAAGATGTGGAAACAACACAAGGGCCCATCGACCCATGGATGGATTCATAAACTGTGGTATATGTAATACTCTTCAGCCTTTAAAAAAGATGGAGACTTTGTATCTTATATGTTTCCCTGGACGGATTTGGAGAATATTCTTCTAAGTATCTCAAGAATGAAAAAGCAAATGCCCCAGTACTACTTTGAAAATAGTAGATTTACAGTTACAGGCCCACACGAGGGAAAAACAATTAAATTCAAGAAGTGGGGAGGGGTAAGGAGGCCTGATTAGTTCCCATCTATCAGGTATAATGTAGAGACATATGGTACACTTCCTGGGTGAAGAATTCAACTATAACTCAGACTCTGGGTTTTACCTAATAAATGCAAATAATGCAACCTAATCCTATATACTATTATATTAACCCAAAATAAAAAAGAAGTGCTAGCCAGGAAGGTATAGGAGAGAAGAATAGGGAGCAGCATGCAATTTGAATTACATGGTTGGGGAAGACCTCACCGAGAAGGTGCAAGGGAATGTGGAAGGCACTCTGTGGACATGGAAGGGAAGAGTATTCCAGGAAGAAGGAACGGTGCAAAGGCTGTGATGGGAGAGCTTCATGGAGAGGCACCAGGCCGTGGGCAGGTCAGACTATTGGAGATGAGGTCACAGAGCTATGAGAGAAAGGGTTACCGAGAATGGAGAGCAAACCGTTCACACATGGAAGGTCATTGTAAAAACTTTTGCTATTACTCTGAGAGAAGAAAGCATGGGGGAATGTCATGATCTGACTTAAGTATTTATTTATTTATTTATATTTTAATGTATTTTATTTTTTTGAGAGAGAGTCTTACTATGTTGCCCTCTGTAGAGTGCGGTAGCATCACAACTCACAGCAACCTCAAACTCTTGGGCTTAAGTGATTCTCTTGCCTCAGCTTCCCAAGTAGCTGGGACTACAGGCGCCCACCACAACACCCGGCTATTTTTTGTTGCAGTTGTCATTGTTGTTTAGCAAGCCCGGACTACTAGCCTCAGTGCATGTGGCCGGTGCCGTAACCACTAAGCTATGGGCGCTGAGTGCTGACTTAAGTATTAATGGGGTCTCTCTGACTACTGATTTGAGAACAGACTCAAGTGTCCAAGAGAGGCAGGTAAGGAAGTTATTGAAGGAATCCAGGTAAACTACCATGGAGGCCTGGGCCTCAGTATTGGTGATAAGAGGTGAAATGGGGTCAGATTCCAGATGCTTGCTGAGTACACATTCTGCAAACTGTGCTCGAAGATTGGCTGTGGACTGTCATGGAAAGACGAGAACTGAGGACGCCAGTTTTGCCTTGAGCAAGTGGACTCCAGAGTTGCCACATCCTGAGATGAGTTGAGTCCAAGGTAGCACCAGATACGAACCAGGGACAAATAAAATGAAATAAACACATTCCAGTTTTAAAGATGAAAAATTGGTAGCTCGTGCAAGTCAGTTTACTTGCTTGAAGTTGTACCACGACTAAGTGGCAGAGTCAGGAGGTAAAACCAGGGGCCGTGTGGCCCAGAGGCCGGGAATGTATCTACGCAGCCGTCTGAGATGCTTCCAGAACAGTGGCCCGGAGAAGGAGACAAACAGACTCTCCGGTTTCCATTCTCAGCATATCATCGTTGCTCTTTCCCAACCTGATCAAGGCTCCAGTCCAAGGGTCACAAACCAGCAACCTGTTATCCCAATAAAGCCTGCTGACATGTTTTGCTTGGCTCTCCAAGCCTTAAAGAAAACAATTCGTGTTTGAAGGCTTCAGGCTGGGCTCGTACTTTCCATTTCAGCCCCAACAAGGCACGTCCCTCCCTCTAGCTTAGAGCAGTGCCCTTCAACATCTTATCTGCTTGGTCGCTGGAGACATTTGATTTTTCAACTATATACCAAACCTATCAACTAAAGGGATTTTAGCTGTGAGGCAACACAGTGGCCTAGAGGGAAGTCCACAGAATCAGACAGATAACGTTTCACACCCAACCTCGATCATTTAGTATTTGTATGATTTGGGGCCAGTTTTACCTCTTTCCCTGTCGGCCAAGTGGAAAGGATAGTATCCATTTTGCTGTGGTGAGACGAGGATGAGAGAAGGTAGGTGAGGCACACAGCGTCGTAAGCACGGCATGTGTGCTCCTGTGTAAAGGGCTCGATATCACAGACCTTATGGGCCATAGGGTCTGTGTTGTGACTACTCAGCTCTACCTTTGTAGTGTGAAAAGAGTCATAAGGAATACAGGAATGAGTAAGCATGTTACAGTCCTGATGAAAGTATTTCCAAATCTGTTGGGGAAGGGGGAAACTTTGGTACTAGGCCTGTCATGTACGAATCCTCTTTCTGAAGTGCTTTGGCTTGAATGGCCTGTGCTCCTTTCAACATTTATGTGCATGTGCTGGAACCCTGACCCCTAAGGTGATGATATCAGGAGGTGGGTTTCTAGCAAGGTGATTAGTGCGTGAGATCAGAGCGCTGGGGAACGGGATGAATGCCTTTCTCCAAGAGACCCTGGGAAGACCTCTGCCCCTCCTGCCGTGTGACATTGCAAGGAGAAAAGAGTTACCTTAATCGCAGGAATGGAAAAGCAAGTATCCAATGTACTTAATCCTAGTACGAAGCCAGCAGATGAGGTATATATGGTCACACAAGAGAAAAACTCAATTCAAGTTGGGGGAAGGGGAGAGGAAGACAGAGAGGGACATTGAGAGGGAATTGGTGTGCCCTTACCTAGCCGGCACAATGTAAGGCTATAAGGCACTCCTGGGTGTGGGGCACCACTACAACAGGGATTTTACCTAACAAGGCAACATTGTAACCTAATCATTTGTACCTTCAAATTAATCTGCAATTAAAATAAAATAAAATAAATATTAAAAAAGAGTTACCTTAGAGGAAGTGGGCCCTCACCAGACATCAAGTCAGCTAGGAGCTAGATGTGGACTTCCCAATCTCCAGAACTGTGAGAAGTAAATGTCTGTTGTTTACAAGCCTCCCAGTCTTTGCCGTTTTCATTAGAGCAGCCCAAATGCACGAAAACGTGGGCATTTGCCATGCCCCACCCTTGTTGTGTTCTTTCATTTCCTCTCAAGGCCTTCCACCCACTTTTCCTTCCCCCCAAAATCTCTTAAGTTACACGGCAAGGACTCTTTCATATTCTTTTCATATACTCTGTACAATGATACTAATTACTGTTTTCAGGTGTCACTACAAGAAATAAGGAAGAAGACAAAGTCCTCAATGGCTTCACTTCATATAAGATAGAAGCGCTGAAAATGATTGTCCCAGAGACTAAGGCACCCCCAGCAAGGTTGGGCTTTCCATGGTCCAGACAGCCAGTAAGTGTAGATTGAACAGTGTGCATCCCTGGAGTTTTGGCATCTCAAAGAGTCAAAGACTCCAGGGGAAACTGCTTATCCCCAGAAGGTTCGAGGACAGGCACAAGGAGGATGGAGGTCTTCTGGGTGTAGCCCACCTCCTGGCTCCATCTCAGCTTCTCAGGGAATGGGAAGATCTTTATACCCTTGGCATCAGAGAGCCCTCAAGCAGCTATGTGGACACTTTCCCCATCCGTTGATTTGCAGGCCGTGAGGGACAGGCTGCTGGATTGTTCCCACTGGGCTATTTTTGGGACCTGGCTTCAGAGGAAAAGACAGAGTTAGCAATCGGTACTCCTGGGCAGGGCTAGTGGGGCCTCTGCGTAAGCCCTGTAGTAAGCTGAGATCATTTCCTCTTACAAATCTCCAGTCAGGCAGCACCAGAAACTGTGAAGAGGTGCAGGAGGGAGGAAGCTGATGTCTCCATTTTTCTTTGAGAAGTGATGTTTTTCTCTCCACCCGCTTTCATCTCAAATTATCTGAAATAAACTTTTTAAAAGAACTGGTTTGTTTGGGGGCAGGATAAAAGGCAGGCCTTTGAAAAAAGGACAAAACTTTGTGTAGGGGAGGGGTAGATGAAAACTATTGGAATGCTTTATTCAGCATCACTACTCATTTCTTTTGTTGCTGTTTGTGTGTTGTTGTTGCTATTTTGGTGGCCCATACAGGAAGCATCCCTACCCATTTAATTTTGTGCCTAGATATCAGCAGAATCTGTTTCTGATCTATGAAGAATAGGCTAAACTCAGCAAAAGGTCATTTCAACTCTCCTCCACTCCATAGGCAATAGTGCTGATTGTGTGGTGCTGGGTAAGAGATGTTAATAAGAAAGGACACACCCTGAGTTGCCCTGTGACATGTCTCAGAACGGTCACAGAAGGCACCTTGAAATGCTCCTCAGGGACATCTTCATCAGTGTATAAGCTGGACAGTCACAAAGGACATGAACTTAGAAGGGTTCTGTTCTGGGTTTCATGTTCTGCCATCATCTTGAAATTCTTGATAATTTTTTAACAAGGCACTTGTATTTTCATTCTACAGTGAGCCCTGCAAATTGTGTAGCCTGTGTGCTCTTATTATTTTATTTTATGTTTATTTATTTTTTCTTAATTTTTATTAAATCATAACTGTATACATTTATGGGGCACAATATGATGATTTGATATATGTGGAATGTTTAAATCAAACTAATTAAGACAACCATCACCTCACTTACTTCTTTTTGTGGTAAGACATTTATAATATACTCTCATTTGTTTTGAAACGTGCCCTTGCATCATGTACAATAGGTGAGATTCCACTAAATACCCTCCCTCCACTCACCTTTCCCCCTCTTCTCCCCTCTTTCTTTATGGACTACATTTGTGTTTTATCAGTCGTATGAATGTGTAAGTGTTTCTGTATTGGTTTCATAATAGTATTGAGTATATTGGATACATTTTTTTCTCATTCTTGAGATACTTTACTAAGAAGAATATGTTCCAGCTCCATCCAGATAAACATAAAAGATGTACTGAAACTGGACCCTCACTTTTCAACACTTACAAAAATTGAATCTCATTGGAAAAAAGATTTAAACTTAAGACATGAAACTATAAAAATACTAGAAGAGAGTTCAGGGAAAATGCTTGAAAATATTGGCCTGGGAATTTATTTTATGAGGAGGACACCCCTGGCAATTGAAGCAACACCAAAAATATATTACTGGGATCTCATCAAGTTAAAAAGCTTCTGCACAGCTAAGGGCACTGTAAGTAAAGTAGATAGCCCTCAGAATGGGAGAAGATTTTTGCAAGTTATGATAAATAGAATCCACAGAGAACTCAAACCAATCAATAAGAAAAGAACAAACAACTCCATTTCTTTATGGGCAAGAGACTTGAACAGAAACTTCTCTGAAGATGACAGGCACATGGCCTACAAACACATGAAAAAAATGCTCATCATCTTAAATCATCAGAGAAATGCAAATCAAAACCACTTTGAGATATCACTTAACTCAAGTAAAATTAGCCCACATCACCAAATCCCCAAACTACAGATATTGGTGCATATGTCGAAAGAAAGGAACACTTCTACAGTAGGGATGGGACTGCAAACTAATACAGCCTTTTTTAGAAGGAAATATGGAGATTTCTCAAGGAACTGAAAGTTGACCTACCATTTGATCCTGCAATTCCATTACTAGGTAACTACCCAGAAGAACAAAAATCATTTTACAACAAAGACATGTGCAACAACATGTTTATTGCAACCCAATTCACAATAGCCAAGTTGTGTAAGCAGTCCAAATGCCCTTCAACCCATGAAATGGATTAACAAATTGTGGTATATGAATACCCATGGAATACTATGCAGCCATAAAAAAGAGGAAGACTCTTATTTTTTTAAATATTGTTTCTCAAACTTATTTTCCATTTTTGCCTTCCAAATGAGCCTTTTTAAAACTCTTTTCTCTGATTAACCTTCCTGTGAAATTGTAATATATATGCATGAACATTTATTTAATTAGATATATAATACATATATATCTAATATGGATAGATATGAATTTATGTACTTTATGTGTGTATGTGCTTTATGCATTAAAGATTTTTTTTTAAACCAAATTTCTTTCTTTGGGGAATGACATTGTCCTTGTTGAAAATGCATGTCTGGATCTAGGTAACATATCTCAGCTTCAAGCAGCTACTTAGGAACATGAGTGAAAGTAATAATAATAATGGTGATAATAGATACATTTTGTTGAACAAGGCACTATTCTAAGTACTTTCTTTACGTGTCTTAATTCATATACTTTTTTAAAAAATTCCATTCTAATACTCATTCAGCAAATGAGGAAACAGAGATGGCGTGTTTAAATAACTTGTCTAAACCATTTACATATTACATTTCAGGGATAGATTTTGAACATACAGCTCCTGCCACGAAAGTCTCATGAGAAGCTCAGGTTCAGTTGCTAAAAACACATATTTCATCTTCACTATACTCAGGGTTCACATTTTGCTGATAACGAAGGCACCGTGACCTCTTCTCTGATCTTAACAACAAAAACACAACACAAAATCTAGCTGGCCTCCGCATTTCTATTCATGCTCCTGCAAATACCTTCTCAACACATCAGCCAGAGTGATATTCCTAAAACATAATTCACATCATACCTGTCCAATGATATCCACTCATGCCCAAATTGAAATCCTTCTCGTGGCCTTGCGTATTGGGTCACTACCTACCTCCATCCCTCCCCTAATACTCTCCTAGCCACCCTTTCTTTGTTTATTTAGGGTGCCATATTCCTTCTATTATCAGCATGCTTAGGTCTATTCTGCTCACATCCAGCCAATCAATCCCTAGGCAGTCAAATGCCCTATCCCCAAGCTACATCCCCTCTTAAATCAATCACTATGGCTCGAGTTTGGCAAAGGAGAAAAGATTTATTCACAAGGCCTCCAAGAAAGGAGGCAGAAAAACATCTCTCTAATCTGCCTCCCAGAAGATAAGTCTTATACATGAGGCAAGTGGGGTGGTCTAAGGTGTGGCAACAATGGGGAAAAGCAAAGTAACAGATTCCTTGAGTGCAAAGTATAGTCAGGTTCACGGCATTTCCTATGACACTGTACAGAAAACAGTGACCTTAGCATGATCTGAGAGTTGAGTTTTTGACCTTCCTACCTTAAAAAGGCCATCTCTCTCTCTTTCTCTCTGTCTCTCAGATACTTGCACAGGCCTGTTGGAACATGGGTGGACTCAATCAGTTTGAACTGGACAGGAGCCGGCCCAAGTTCCTGAACAACCACTGAAGGGACTGTTACCATGGTGACTTACAAATATTATCAATAAAGTAGCCTGTGAAGGTTATGTTGCGGCATTCAGCAGCACAGCTTTCAGCTACCCCAGCCTTTAGCTTCATGGAAGGGGCGGGGGAGAAATGACACAAAGCAAGTGACCAAAAGCAAGCAGGGCAGTCAAATCCCATCAGATTAATCTCTTTCATTTCACTCCCATCTTGAGGACTTCCTGTGTAATGTTTCCTCCGGCTGGGACTCCTCCCCCAGACCTTCCATCATCTCCATCCTCCATTCATTCCTGTCTCAAGTTCCTTCGTGACGCCTTCCCTGACACCTGGTCCAATGCCCCACCTCAAGCCTCTTCTCCCTCCACTGCTTTATACCACTTTGTTTTTCTTTGTGGCACATATCACTATCTGAAATCACAGTACGTATTCTTATTTTTTTTTTCTTTCTCATTTTTTATCTACATCTCCTGACAGAATAGAAGCAGGGATTTTATTTTTAGTCTTATTTCCCAGTATCTCAGTAGTACATTGAAAAGTTCTGATGCATACTAGATGCTTGATAAATATTTGCAGAATTAATGTGTAAGATAAGGAGACAGGCATCAGAGCTTTTTCGTGACTAAAAATGTAATGTTTCTGTGACATCCTCAAAACACATATTAGGCTGGGAGCAGTTGTGGTGGCTCACAACTGTAATCCTAGCACTATGGAAGGGTGAGGTGGGAGGATTGATTGAAGCCAGAAGTTCAAGACCAGCCTGAACAAGAATAAGACATACAAAAAAATAGAACAATTAAGTGGGGATGGTGGCACACAACTTTAGCTCCAGCTACTTGGGAGGCTGAGGCCAGAGGATCATTTGAGCCCAGGAGTTTGAGGTTGCAGTGAGTTATGATGACACCACTGCACTCTATCACAAACAGCAGAACAAAACACTATCTCAAAAAACAAAACAAAAAAAACATAAGAACAAAATAGAAAACAAATATCAACCCTGATAGCCAGTATAGAATAGTACAGATGTTTCTATCCCACTTAATTCATGAGCTGCTACCCTGAATCCCCCAACAATATCCTCTAAAGTCCCCATGACCTCACCACAATCCTACAATTAAACTTATACCTTCTGGCAGAGCAGAGGGTCCACAGTTTTCTACTCAAGACTTACGGTCAGTGTCCCTTTCTACTGGTGAGTACCTGAGCTGCACTGGTTGTTAAATGTTAGAGATATGGCTCCCTTGCAGCAGGTGTGCTCTTTAGATAAGATGGCACATAAGGGGTCACCCAGCCACTCATCAAAGGAAAGGAGGATTAGCCAGGAATCAAAGGAAAGGAGTAAAAAAGCTCCATGAAGCCAAGAGCAGCTATCTTTCAATGTGGTGGAGTAAAACTTGCCCCGTCATTCCACTTGGGGAACAATAAATGGGAAATCTGGAAAGTAAATACAAAGCACACACTTGCTCTTTGCACTACCAATACCACATGAAGAACAGAGTAATTATGTAGTCGAATATCATTGCTGGGAAAAACTCTGTGTGACCCAAAGTTCAATATTCAAACACATTGGTTCCAGGCGAGATTGCCTTTCATGGTGGTATACCCTTTCTCCTCTACGGCCTTGCTTCCAAAAGAAATTAGATACCGCTCCTATTTACCGGAATGGGATCTAATAAGGGCGTCTTCTTGATTATAGAGCTACGAGATCAGCACTTTCTCTCTTGCTCATAAGAAACCACATAAAATAAAACAACAGAAACCTGTAAGTACATGCCCAGCTAAGCACCCTGGCCCAGCAGCACATACATGACAGGACGCAAGTTTCTAGAGGAAGGACCACCACTGGAGGGAAATAAGATGATGTCACCACCATCTTCCTTTTCTTCATGTTGCCTGTTCCAGTCTGGATGGATCCACATGGGTTCACATGAAGTCTCAGCCCCTACAGTTGCTGTCCCAACTCAGCCAGAAGTATGCACTCTTGTCTAGGGAGGTAAGTGAGGGGATTAAAAGCAAATCAACATTCTTATATCCTGAATCTGGCAGCCTAGCTACTAAATCTAGACTCCTACACTATGTTCCAGCTCCTGCCTTCCTCCCCTGAGTCTCCTTCGTCATTCAATAATGCATCCCAGGGTGCCAAAGGGATGAGCCAGCTCTCTTTGGAAGTTCTTTCTTTTCTCCAATTCACAAAATTCCTTACTCCCTTCCAATTTCAGGTCATGGGCCTTTGCCTTCTGTCAGTACTAAGCAAGTCAACAGCCCATTTGTCCTTGTGACCAAGGACCCCATTCCAACCTCTGGATCTTATAACTGAGGTCCTATTATGATTTGATTTGTCAATCCCCTTAAACTGGGTAAAAGTCTTAAGGTCATATTCCCACAATACCACTTGTCACAACCTCACTGCCCACCTCTTGGGCTCTTTCACCCAGACTGGATTTTCAGATATGACTGGCTGATTTTTTTGAAGCCTGGACCTTAAACTGCCCACTGCCATGCCAGCTGCACCAGAATCAATCTCTCCAACAGTCTTTTAGCCCTGTTTCTCCTTCTATTTCTCAGCAAGTAGGTCGTAACCCGGTTCTAACTTCCTGAGCTCGGCATTATCCCCCTGCCTCTAAAATCTCAGCACATATTTTCTCCCCAGCCCCTTTATTCTGAACTAACAGGCTTTCAGTCCACTAGGGTTAAGGATTTTTAATGAATTGAGAGAACCTGAAAATCTTCATGACATTATTACTGACAACCTCATACCCGAATACCAAAATAAAGAAGTCCTGACCTCCTACTAAGTAAAGTTGTGTAGCCTAAGCAAAACCTGTTTACCTCTTGGTGGCATGGATTTAAGTTTTTGTTTTTTTTCATCTTATTGCAATAAAATGCGATGAGCATTTTGCTTTCAAATATATTTATGTAAGAGGATTTTTCTCCATTATGTAAAATATAACAAAAAAGATCAGTTGGGGGAAAGATGTAACATAAATCCATCATTTAGTAAGCTTTTCCAATTATACCTATTTGATTTTGACTTTCTGCCCAGATGCGAATGGAAAGTTTTTTTTTCCATTTAAAAAGCAAATATCTTTCAATGAAAATAGCTCAAACCAAAGTGTGTTTTTTTTCTTTTTGTCTAGCCATATTTGCTGTCTTTATCTCATTATGACCTTTCCCCAACATATTTTTCTATTTCTCTTTAGTGCCCAGTTTCTAAAAATAAAGTGGCTAGTGAGTCTTTGGATAATATTTTTATTTCACTGGTACATACAATCAGGAAACATATTTCTGTTTATACTCTTAAAATCAGTTGAGAGTTGTAGATGAAGCCACATTCTGTCAGCACATTTTTTTTTTAAACCTGGAAAATGTAACAAAATCTAAAGCAGCTGTAGGAAGTAGAGTGTACACTCCATTTGCACTCAGCAGGAGAACCAACAGGAGGTAACAGGATAGTTTCCACATGAAAAAGTTACAAAGAATTTAACCTGTAATGAAAACTCTGATAATATCCAGGAATGAAAGATGCTTGGATGATGGGTTTGGGGTTTTTCATGAGTTCAAAGGATCTGGTTTTCCCTATAAATACTATGCAGGAATCGGAGACATCCATGTGGTCATTGTTATGTCTGATAGCCAACAAAAGTTCAGACTCCATCATTAAGCCATTACATGGTGACTGGGTGTGCATTTTAAGATCATGGATTAACCTGTCCAAGCCTATCTTTCTGAAAAACATAAAAAGCAGAATCTCATTAGCTTATCATCATATGCTCGAAAGATAGAGACTCTGATGCATAATCATCAGTGTAAGGTTAGTTTCCTTTGAGAGTCAATGTGGGAAGATCCTATAGACTAGAGTTTCTCAAACTTTGATATGTGCTTGAAGAAAGTCTAGACAGTCTTTAATTGCAGATTCTGATTTAGTAGTGTAGGACAGTGTTGGCCTGGCCTGGCTAGGGCCCTGCACGGGGTCCACACATGTTCCACGCTGCCTGAACAGGGAGACACAGCCTTTTGGCTTATATCTTCTCTTCTTGATAGGTAAGGCAGGAGTAGCTGGGTCTGGGAGGAGACCTACCACCCCAGTTCCCCACTTCTCTTCCTGATAGGAGTGAAGACAAAAGGTAAAGATTGGCCAAGTGCCATAGCTCATGCACTTTGGGAGGCTGAGGTGGATGGTTTGCTTGAGCTCTGGGGTTCGAGACCAGCTGGAGAAACAGTGAGAACCTCATCTCTGGATGTTGTGGCAGGAACTTGTAGTCCCAGCTCCTCGGAAGGCTGAGGCAAGAGGATCATTCAAGCCCAAGAGTTTGAGGTTGCTGTAAGCTATGATGCCAGGCCCTCTATGCAAGTTAACAGAGTGAGACTCTATCTCAAACAAACAAACAAAACAAAGGGTGGTGGCTAAGGGTGGAGATAGAAACCAAGTTACTCTTAGGGGTTGTTCCCCAGTCTCAACAGATAGTGACACGCCCCTAATGATTTCATGCTAACCTAGGCTCATTGAGCCCTTTATCATACGATTAAAATTACAAGTTTCAACCCCCTGTGGATTCTTCAGGAAGACTGGAGAAGATGCATGCATACTAAGAAGTTGTTATGTAACCCAATCTGTCAATTACCCTGAAGGCAGGAAGTACACCAATCTGAGGGTGGGGGTGGGGGAGGTTGGACAAATAGCTTATTAAAGACAGTGTGTGCACAGACTTGGGGTGTTTTCTCAACATACAGAGAAGGAACCATCTCTCTCTTTGAGGCATATTCTCCTTATAGTTTGCCTTTATTCTGCAGTAAATGCGTGTGATTGCCATTGCTTTCTATTTGTGATCACTCCATCATCGAATACACACCAGTGCTCATTCTTTGCAATGGAAACCAAGAACCAGTAAACATCCACTTCCAGACCCACCCACCATTAAGTCTGAATGGAATTGGACCTGAGACTCTGCATTTTTATCTAGCCTTCCATTAGACTAATGCTGACAGCCCATGAGCCTTTGGGGTAGCAAAAGTGCAGAGCATTTCTGCCACAGGAATACAACCCATATTTAGTAGGCAATCTCTGAAATAGCTTCCAAATATTGAGGCCTATGTGTATTCCCTTTCACCTGAGTGTGGGCTGGACCTAGTGATTCACTCCAATGAACAAAATATGGCAAAAGTGATGATATATGTCTCATGGGGTCAAGCTATAAAAAGACTGTACCGTTAGCATAGCTGTCACTTTCTTGGAACCCTTGTTCTGGAGGAAGCCACCTGCCATTTATAGTGTGAACTGCCTGTCATGGTAAGGACTTATGGTATGGGATGAGAAAGAATTCTCAGCACAAAGATTAGAATAGTTTTAAAGAAAGAAAGTTTATTTTAATCCCCAAGGTTAGGAAGGATGTGGCACAAGAAAAATAAAGGAGAGGTGGGGGAAAGGAGGACTAAAAGATTTAAGGTTTTTATGGGGAAAAAGAGAAAGAAAAAAGTGCTTGCTGTCAACTGATAGCAAAAAGAAGCTGTTTTATCCCCTTTTTTCTGTTTTTTTGGTTTCTGTCTCTCTCTCTTTCTCTCTCTCCCTCTTCTGTGTGAGGCTAAATTATCAGTCTCCTTGAAATGTGGTTTGGCAAAACTAGAATAAAGAGCTCACAACCCTACTGTTTACTCAGGACTCTTCAAAACTATTAAAATCAAAATTCTCAAATAAAACAATTTAAGTAAATTTAAGCCGCAGGGGCTTAATCAAACAAAGGGACAATTATCCCTGGGATAATTGTTAAGATCCCTGTGATCTTTCCCTTCAAAGAGACAATTATGTGCTGCGAGTTTTCTCCTTTATTTTTTTCTGTTAGTTTATTCTTTCCGTTAGATAGTGTATTAGGAAGGCCATCCTATCACTGCCGTTTTTGAGTCCCACAAAGCAAGGAATTAGTGTTCTGGCCAATACCTTATGAAGACTTGGACAGCCATGTGAGTCATCCCCTAGTCAAGCCTTGAGATGACTGCTGCCCCTGCCAACACCTTGTTTGCAGCCACAAGAGAAATTCTGAACCAGAGGCACCCAAGGCCAT